>JBBMKD010000054.1:9770981-9837262 GCA_037834095.1 Argya squamiceps | reverse complement strand
CCTGAGCCTCCTTTTCTCCAGGCTGAGCCCCTTTCCCAGCTCCCTCAGCCTCTCCTGGTGCTCCAGACCCTTCCCCAACTCCGTTCCCTTCCCTGAGGGGCTCCAGCCCCTCAATGTCATGAGTGTTGTGAGTGTCCCAGAGCTGTCCCCCAGCACTGGAGGTGCCCCAGCAGTGCCAGCACAGGGGGGACCCCCAGCAACCAGACCTGAGCCTTTCATTTATACTCACCTGGCCCCCAAAGGGTTGGGATGAAGGCCAGGGGAAGCCACGCCAGAATATTAATGGAAATACTGCCCATGCCACTCCTGACAGAACAGGTAATGATGCACATCTGCATTTCACCTGCTTGGGTCCAGGCAGGGATGGGTTTGAGCTCATCCAAACCTGGTGTCCTGAGCCACCAGAACCTCCCTGTGCTGCGAACAGTGCTCGCCTGAGAGGTGCCCAAGCACACTGAGGGCCCAGCAGTCTTCCAGAGACAGAAAACACATCCAGAGCTCCCTACACCTCTTTCATTTGGCACAAGCAGATTTGAAGGTTTCTTCCACCTGGAGGACAGGCCTGGAAGGCAGGTTTTCCACAGCTCTCAGTGAACCTTCCCCTTCATGTCTGACCTTACAAAAGGAGAATAACAAGGTCACAGTCGCATCTTAGTTTTATTACAACTGACCTGCAGGCAAAAGAATAGAACTATTACATAAACACTCTGATCCATGTATAATAGCTTAAATAGAGGAGGAAGTCAAACCAGGATACCGGATAAAATATTCGGAAGCTCTTTGAAGCAGTTATGTTCCTGAGCTTCATTTTACAGACAATAAGGCAACATCCCTGCACATCAGCTTTTTGATATTTTTATACATTTTTTCTATGGTACAAGAAAAAAAAATAATAACCAGAATTCACAATGTACAGTTCTTACACTATTTTCACAGCTTCTGAACACTATACACATTTTTTTCTTTTTTTTTAATAGATACATTGCAATAAATGGTGCACCCTCAATAATTTATAATAATCTGTGTTGGATAGGCTAAACCTGTCCCGTACAGCCACCCAGGCAGCAGCACCTCACTCCTGCCACTGGCAGCTCAAAGCTTTGCATTTCCATTCCCAGCAAATTGGTCCTGGGCTGGAGATGGGACGGCACCAGAGCACAGACCCAGCCATCCCAACAGGGCAGAGCAAGGCAGTCCCGTGTGTTTTGGGAAGTTCCATCTCAGTGCTGGCCCTCTGAAAGGCCTTTGGTTTCCCTGTCACCAGGAGAAGTGAGTCAGACTTTCAGACCCCAAGGGAGGGGCAAAGCCCCACCTGTGGCTGCCTTTCCTGGGTCTGGGTCTCTTCAGCCTCCACAGCCAGCACCCCTCGAGTCCTGGAGCACCTGCAGGCCCATTCCAGGGGCTGAAGGCTGGAGAGAGGAATCACAGCTCCAAGGGATTTGCCTGAGAAAGGCTCGGGGGGTGGGGACACAGTGACTGCTTTAGACACGCATGGGTCTGACCGATCTTTACGCAGGATGCACCGGAGCTGTTGGGAAGGAGCAGTTAGTGCAGAAACCTCTGCCTTGTCTGTTTTGGAAAGACTTTGGCGACTGCCTTGCCTAAGGAGCAGCCCAAGAGGAACACAATCCAGGAAGGGCAGGACCAAGGGATCCCACGGGCTCGGTGCCAGCAGGAGCACCAGGCTGTCACCTCCCCGCGGTGACAGACACCAGCTCTGTGCCAGGGCACGGCCCAGGCTCTCCTCCCCAGCTGGGAGGTGCTGGTTTTCTTCAGGCTCGGCCTCGGGCTGGTGTGCACAGGCAGGGAACCATTCCTTGGGGATCCTGCCAGCACCACGGTGTTTTCACTCCCACTGCCTCTGGGCTTCGATGGGAGGTTGCTCTAACACTGATGAAGTCCTACCAAGCACCTAAATCAGCTCAAAACAGAAAGCAGAGACCCTGCAGCCTCCATTATATCCCTGGTGTGCTACTAAACACCTGAAAACTGCAATATTTGGGGGAAAAAAGTTTTTGGGAAAATTATTCCTTGAAAAATATGTCAGTTAAACAAATAGAAAAGCCTGACGTGCTGTTTCACTTAGGAATGGACCAGAAGACAACAGCTTGCCTGGCCTTGCTGAGAGGAGTTAAATGCTCCTTCATCTCCTGCACCCAGCAATCTCAGAGAGGTTTGCTCTGGGTGCAGTAGCAGGAGCTGTGGAGGTCACACAGGAGGCTCAGTCTGCAGGTGGAGGTGAATTGTCTCCAGCAAGCTCAGCGGGGTGTGGTGGGCACAGAGCCAGGGCCACCCCTCCATCCTGCCTGCAGTGGTGAGAAGGAAAAGGTCAGGTTTGGACTGGGACTCAGGAGCTCAGGGACATGGGGCTGGGCCACAGGCACAAGCAGCAGGGCTGGGGCCAGCAGGAACATGAGAAACACTGGCCAGGACTCACAGCCATCAGCTGGTGGCCCATTCAAGCAGCTGCAGCCTCTGTGGATGGCACTGGGTGAAGGCAAAGCAAAGCCAGTGGGTGGTGAGCACTGTGCACTATAAACCAGGTCAACAAGCAGGTAAATTCAATCAAATAGTTTAATAATTCTTCAGGTCAAAGGTCTTATCTTACCAGGTAACAATTTACAGGACACCTAGTTAAGAGTGAAGAGTGGCTGGCTTGGTAAAAGGAGGAAGAATACATTATGTCCCATCTCAATAGTTTAATGTTAGCCTCTTTCAACGCAACATATTTTTGGTAAAGACATATTCACTATATTTAACATGATCTCTCTTTAACAGGAAGTTCAGCTGAGCACACTGTCCCCAGAAAGTACACTGCGACTGTAAAGCAACAGAATTTCATAGCAGTAAATCTATTGCACTTTGTGAAGAATAAAATTCTCCTTTGCCTTTCCAGCTCCAGAAGGCAAAGCATCTCGTTGGTTAAGCAAGTTCTTCTCCCTCCAGGCAAAGTCTCTTAATGTTCAGACAGACAACGCCTAACTTTTGTTTGTTTGTTTTTTATTATTACTTGAAACAACAATTGGAAGAGTTTGAGAGAAAAATCTTTCCAGTAGCTGCTGAGGAGTCTCCAAGTTTTGAGTCTAGAAATGAATTTTAGGTGCTATCCAATCACAGTCAACAAATAAATGTACTTATTTCCACATTTCATGAATATGTCCACAAAAGAGCAAGATGAGGTCTCTCTGCGACCAACACTAACACTGTGTGATCAGGTATTACAGGGATGCACTTTATATGTGACAACAGTATACAGACAGGATGGAAATAACACCAATATTATTGCACATGGTGTCTGGGCGAGCATTAAAAACACTGCAATATGTGATGAAAATTCTTTACAGCTTGTTTTCTCTCAGCCCTTTTTCTAGAGTTTGATGTAGCAGCAGTATCAATCCACGTACATTGGAGAGCTGGGAGTTGCTGGCATTTGATCCAGGATTTTACAAACATAGCATGCAACATCCACTGTGCGTTCCTCATACATCAGGATGAAGGGATGTTTCTGGAAGCAGATAAAAAACAACAAAGTTACTCTGGTCACTCTCCTGGTAGGTGCCCCTCAGATAAAAACTGAGCAGGTGAATTTGTCTGGTGCAAGAACAGGCTTTGTGGTGGCTGTAGGACACCAGGACATAGCCTGGTCCAGTGGAATTCCCACACAAGGAATCCCTGTCTAACGTGGGAGGTTAATGGAGGTGGGAGGTTACTGAGGCAGGACAGGACTCCAGTGTCAGGAGCTGACAGGCAGGAGGTCAGGGTGCAGGATCTGCAGCTCCTCTGTAGCACTGGTGTTTAGTAAAACACTTTCAGGAGAGGTTTCAACATCAGCATTGTCACAGTGGGGAGAGCAACAGGAGTGACAGGGAGTGGCTTTGCAGAGGCCAAACCCAGCTCTGCTAAGCTGAGCCCTGACCCTCTGCTCTGCCCCCAGCAGGCAGCACTGGCCAGACCCGTATCAGAGCAGCTGGCACATAACATCAGGGAGGTTGGAGGTTCTGGGCCAGGACATCAGGCAAACCCCTTTCACATCAGGTAAGGTGAAACCACAGGACGGACTGTGGAACCACGGTGCCTTCCAGGTGCCCAGAGCTCCTTGAAGGTGCCACATGTGACTCATCCAAGCCAAACGTATTGCTGCCCTCTCTTCTTTAGCAGCCGCAGCACAGACAGGCCCTGCTGCTGCCCCAGAGCTCCAGGGCTCTGTTCCTTCAGATCTCACTTCTGCCTGAGCCCAGCCCCACATGAGCTGTGTTGGAGGCACTGAAAGATGCAGCACTGAGAACTCACCAGAAGCTCTTTGTACTTTGGCCTTTTGGACTCGTCCTTTGTAAGGCTAAAGAAAGCATAAAGATAATTAGGAGAACGTGGGAAAATGTTACAGACATCAAATACAAACTTTTACAGGACATGATGCTGTTGCAGTGGGTCTCACCTTCTCTGGTTTTCTGGAAAACCCATCATTGCACTGTGAGTGAATACAGGAGTAACTTCCCTCCCTCCCTTGCAGCTGTGCAGGGGGTGGGGCTGTGTCTGACACAAACTCCCTGCCGTGGAAACTTCCCTCCTTACCATGTCTCCTCTCTCTAGCACAACCTCTCCGAGGTTTTCTCCCAATTCCTGTCCTGAAGAGCAGTTTCCACGGTCTGCCCTTCAGTCCCAACCCACACAAATCCCCCATCACCTCCAAACCACTAAAATATGAGAGGTCCTCACCCTTATTCTGGTGCAGGAATGTGAAAAGAAGCCAGGAAGTGCTGGACACATGACCCTTGCCAAATACCAGCCAACAAAACCAGCTAACCCAAAGTGCTTTCAGCAGCACACACTCACCACAAGTTGACGAAGTTGATGAAACTTGGGGAAAACTCCCTTTCCTCTGAGTTACTCAGCTGTGGTGGGTCTCCTTTCACTACTTGTGTCAACTGGTCAAACACACTGTTCCACTTGGGGTAGGGGAATCGCCCCGTGGCCAGCTCGTACTGCAGGGAGACAGCAACAGAACCAGGCAGGTTTACATCAGAGAAGTTCAGTCAGGGAAAAAAAATGTCTGCAACAACCTTGAACCTCCACAGAAGAAAGACTGAGATGAGATTCTTCATCCAATTCCCTGTATGATTCTAAGTAGAAGGAAGGTTTTACCCAGCAGTAAGTTCTGCTGCCTGTGTGAGGGGCATGGCCAGATTTACCCTGACCATGCCATGTCTGCTCCTCCACTGACTATAAAACAAACCAGTGTAGGGGAGTAAAATCCTCCAGTCCTTTCCCAGCCATCCTAACAGCCAATAGAGAAAATGGATAATGAGAATAACACAATCACATGATATCTCAAGTTGGAGAGGACCCATAAGGATCCCTGAATCCAACTCCCTGCTCCTCTCAGGATAATGAAAATGAGTTTTTTAAACATCAGTGCTGAAAACAGAAGCTACTGGTTCATACTTAATTGCATCTGCTTTCTCTTCTGCTTCATGACCTGGAGAAAGTAAGAGCTTCTCACTGTGTCAATGTGTGCAGCTAGCAGTGCTGTGTGGTTAAGCCAGTGAGGAATCAGAATCCCAGAATCCAGGATTAACCAAAGTCTCTGCAGCCAAAGCACAGCAGCTGCCAGGGCTGGCAGAGGCTTATTCACACAGGCTGGGTGCTCTGCTCTGCACCACCACACTCAGCACCCTCATCTCAGCTTCTGAACACAAAATCCATTTACAATCCAACACCTCCTCCCTGCTCACACCTTGCTCTCAGCAAACACAGCTGCAGGGGCTCAGGAGAACCATTCACGTGGAAACAGCATCCAGGTTGTTCCTGAGCCAGGCTGGGCCCACTTCAACCACCACACACAAAAGGAGCCGGGCTGTGCTGCCCAGGCGTGCCAGCTGCACAGTGCCCAGAGCAGCTGGGCTGCACAGCCCCTCACTGACTCACCAATGTGATCCCCAAGCTCCAGACGTCTGAGCGCACGTCGTAGCCTTGCCGGGACGCGCTGGGATCTATCCTTTCCGGCTGAAAGGGAAGAAGGACCAGTCAAGCTTTGTGCCATGCAGGAAGAAACAAGAAGCATCTGCAAACCTAGAAAAAAAACCCTGCGCCTGGCACAGCTCCAGAGGCAGACCTGTGGCCAGGGCAGCCATCCAACCCCAGCAGAGAAATATCTCAAGGAATCACTTAAAACACTGATTTCATGGAGGTGTAGTGTAAAAGGTGATCAGAAATGGCAACTTAGCACAGTCCAATTCCTTGGGTTTTTTTTCTTTTTGCACAAACGCCCTTAATAATTGTGACTGTCTTATTTATTTACTTTTGTTCAATTTTGGGATCTCTTTAACACAAAGTCTCACTTTCTCTATTTTCACAGCCAAGTTGTGCCCAAGGGATCATAAGAACTGGAATCAACATCTCATCCACCACCCTGGGGACTGAGACTTGGCAACATCTACCAGAACTCTTCTCCCCAACCAGCTACTAAAAAATTATTAAAAACAGTTAAGAAAAGCTCTCTAAACAAGGTTTTAGTCTTCTCTTGAAGGTAACTATAATGTTACAAGGCTTTAAGACATTCAAAATGACTTTCATAGAAAGCAATATTGAGCCAGACATGGGTGATTCACACCTAAGAGAAAGTTATCCAGAGAGCTGAGCCAGCAAAAAATCATACTCATGCCTTGCATGTCATCTTTATGAGAAACCTCAGTCTGCCTTCTTTAGTTAAAAATATAATCATTAACATGTCAAAAGAAACAGGTTCTCCTTCGGTTTTGACTACAACAATAATAAAGATACCTGGATAGCAATAAATTCTAAATTATGGGGTACAGGAAATACTCTGAAAGGCCTGGTTGCTTTGTCAGCTACATTTTAATAGAATTTCATGGCAGATGCAGCTGAAAATGCAGCAGCAGGTCGCCCAGCCCTGAACTCTACTGGGGACACACCATGATGTGCTGTGACCCCCACACCACAGATGCACACAGGGATGTGTCACAACAGAGCAGATGGAGGAGGGGACTCCAGATGGGGAGCAGCTGCTCTGGGCAGGGCCAAACTGCTCAGAGGCACTGGTGGGATGGGTGGCACTGGTGACACAGAGCACCCATGAGGGGCACCTTGCTCCTGTGACCCAACAGAGCAACGGGGATTTGGCCCTAGACCATGGTGGCACAGTTAAAGGGAAAGAAGGATGGACCAAAATAAATCCCATCTAAATACAGAGCAGGAAGAATGCTGAGAATTTTCCATGTAGAGTACATGGGAGCAATTAACACCAACGAAGGAAGAGTCACCATGTCACACTCTGGGGACCTGGAGCAAGGGCTGCAGACAAAGCCTGGCTCAGGCCAGGTGTCCTCCTGATGCCAAGTGCAAGCAGGAAAGGAAATGGCTGAAGTGAAGATTCATCTCTGGATGTGCTGATGGGATGAAGGGATGGGGTATGGATGCACCAGAGAAAGGTACAGGCTGCCATGGGGCTTCTCCAGTTCAGTGTCCACCTGAGCACCAGCATCTTGACTGAAGAACGAGCAGTGGGCACCACAGATCTCCCTCTCTTCCAAACACCAGCTACACTAACACAGCCATACATGGCCTGATCTCTGCCTGAAGCACCTGAATACAAGAGATCCAGCTGGCCCTGACAGCAGTGCCAGCAGCCACTGTCCACCTTCACCAGGGAGAAGTGAGAAGCCACACTTTGCAACCAGAGGCTCCAAGCTGCTGCTGGGAAAAGGACCTGAATGGCCAAGGATGGAGTTGACTCCTGGAGGTCTTGAAGGAGGAGGGCAGGGCAGAACATCCATCCTCATGCTGGCTGAGTCTGCCCCTCCCTACACCAAGCACTTCCAGTCTCACCCTTCCTCTCTGACACAGGCACTGGGTTCACTGGGGCATTCAGAAGGCAAAAAGCAGTAATGTCACAAAGGCCACCCAGCTCCAGTGTGGCACACAGAGCCCACTCCCAGCAGCATCCACACAGGTAGAGGCAAGGCAGGGACCACAGGGAGCAGCACTGAGACAGGATGCAGGGCTGGCCAGGAGCACCCACTGCTGGGTGAAGGCTGTGGAACCTCCCCTGGAGCAAACCCCAGCACTGGCACCAGCACAGGGCATGGGTTAAGAGGGCTCAGAACAGCCCAGGCTGCTCCAGGGGCCAGCAGCTGCCTGGGAACTCAGTCCTGCCTTTCTTTCCTTCAGAGAACACAAGGTACCAACACTTACAGGCCTTTGCTCACTGTAACAATTGCAGGGGAACTGAAAGCCAAAAGCAAAACAACCTCTGAGCACCGCAGCTCTGAGGCGCCGCTCGCTGTGACAGCTCCAACAATTTTGGTTCAGGCACACAGCACTTGCTTGGCAGCTAGACATGGCTCCTGCTGCCTCCTCAGAGCACTCACTGCCAGACTGGCTGACACCCATTGTCATTGTTACCAACAGCTAGGTGGGGACCAGGTTCCTTCAGGGGGCAAGTGCCATGGGTTTGGTGGGCCTTCCAAAACAAGACACAATCATCAGGGAGAAGCATCCAGCAGCCCTAAGCAGATCCTCCCTGGCTGAACTACTGGCTACTACTCTTGGCCTATTTTACACTAAAAAAAATACTATTTGCCTTTTGAGAGCAGTGTGGCAGCCTGACTCCTTCCCAGGTATTATCCAGTTTGATCACGGCATCCCTTCAGACATCAGCCTCTCCTGGCTTGGAGAAATAGCTGACAGATGATGTGCATGCACAGTGGGGACATCTCCCCATTTCCCAGGCTCCCTGGTACGTGGAAATGCTCAAGTACTTGGAAAGGAGTCACTGAGGCTGCAGAGCTGCAGGGAAGAGGCCAATCATCTCCCACATCACTTGCCAGCTGCTGGCTGCCCCACAAACCCTGTGCCCTGCCAAGGCTCTGAAAAACACAAACTGAACCACAACACTTTTGCTCAATTAGAAGTCCACCCAAGTCTGGAGCTGCCGATGGACCTGCACAAATCATAGAGTGCTCATGGACAGACAGACAGGAAAAAGGAAAACCAAAGGGCTACGGAAGCACTAACCCACCCACATGCCAGGAGAAAGGGAGCACTACAGCTATTTACAGACATCTCAGGAACTGTCATGGCACAACTACCCCAACAGCCTGAGCAGAGGTAACCACCTACCCATGGCTCAAAGAAAGATCAGAGTCAGGGCAGACAGGTTTTGCCTTGGATACCACAGTCAGAGAAAAGCCATCTGAGAGCCATGGCCTGGGCCAGATGGGAACCATAACATAAAAGAGATATTTTTTTCTTTTTTCTACTTGGGGGTAGATAAAAAGTTCAGAAACAGAGCCATAAATACATAACAAAAATTAAAGACTGGCAGTAAAATTAAAGTTATATGAACAGCAGCAAGCACACAGCTCCCTGCACAAAGTACCCTCGGCTCCTGTGAGAACAGAGATGCGTTTTCAAAGCACCTGAAGCAATGAAGTGTTTAAAACACTCAGACAGCTTCCAAAATCACCACCACAGCTCTTCTCTCTGAGAGGGCGAGGGCAGCAAACAAGCAGGACAGACTCCCAGGAGCCACAACTCAGCCCCAGCAATTTCCACACAGCTGCTCTGCTACTGCCGCTCTCCAGAATCACATCCTCCTGGAATGAAGTTCTGGCACACTTTGGATTTAAAGTGGTTTACAAAAATCGCTGTAATTCTGCTCTGCAATAACTCCTGTGACATAATCTTACCAGAGCAAATGGATTTCTTGCAGACCAAGACAAACCCTCACTCTGACAGCCCTGCTCCCCTGGACAATGCTGTTTTGGAGCTGCTGGGAGGCAGAGAACTCTTCTCCACTCCAGCACCACAGCCCTGGCAGCAGCAGAGGAACCCAGCAAAAACCCAGGAATTTGGTCACTTTGCCACAGCCTGGATGACACTGCCAGAGCTCAGTTTAATCCAGGAAAGGGGTGTTCATCCCACAGGAAACAGGCTGATAACAGGGAGGGTGAGATCCCACAGAGCCCAGGGCTCATCCCACTCACCGCCATGTACGGCCGGCACCCTGCATCCCGCGTTTTGGCAATGGAGTCCACTAGCTGTCCGCTAATGCCAAAGTCACAGAGTTTAATATTTCCATTTCTGTCCAGAAGAATATTGGAAGGTTTGATGTCTGCAGGGGAAAGAAATTTAAACCAGTAAGTCACGGCTGGAGGTTTCAATTTCAAGCAGAGCAGCTGCAGAGGATCGAGGCCGGCAGTGCCACACCATCGCCGTCACCCTTGGCGCTGGATCCTGCAGGGGAGCACCAGGGGATGGAGCCAGCCCCAGAGATGCCACGTGCCCAAAGGCAGGAGCAGATGCCCAACCACCCTGAAATCACATTTGCATGGAAAAAGCACAGGCTGAAGGGGCAACAGAACAGGCACTGGGACCCTTGTTCAAAACATGCACTCAGACTCACGGCGGTACAGGTGCTGAGTGAACCAAAGGCCGCTAACAGTTCCTTCAATTATTTTAACAGACAAGAAGAGAAGACATGAACTTTAAAAAAAGACATGAAGAACTCACCTCTGTGAATGATTTTCAAGTTTTCTTTTAAGTGGTTTAGTGCTTTCACAGTCTAGGAAAAAAAAATAAATGAAAAATAAGCAGACGTTGTAAGAGTCCTGTGATTATTAAATTTTTGGAACTCCAACAACAGGGGTAAAAAGCATTTAATACATGGAGATATCAATGCTGTAATATGACACGTAATAAAAGCAGCTTTCTCTGAACCTTTTCTGCAAATGGAAGGTGGTATAAGAGAGGGTATGGGCTGAATGAACACACATTCCCTGTGACCTGCCAAGATCCCACTCTGGGAGAGGGAAGCAAGGGGTGGAGCCAGAACAATCTCTGATGTTAATTATCCTGAGCAATAACTTATTTCAAGCCCTACACTGTATTTTTTTCAGCAGGTCGCAACTGCTTCAATTACCTGACTTTTCACTAGGCCAGAACTTCCAGGTTTTATCAAGAAAACATCAGCCAGGTTCTCCAGTGCTTTTGGGAGCCTTTGCACAAGGCTGCCAGAAGCTTCTCTGGTCTGGGCTGGTGCCTGTGCTGCTGGTGCTCACATTCAAGCAGACTGAGCAGGAAGCTGGTCCTGGGGTCAGTTCATTAACTGATTACTGACCCCAGGACCTCCTTTTGCACCATGCAACATACTGCAGAAAAGTCACGAGCACCCTGAAGAACCATTCCCAGTGTGTGCAAACAGCAGCAGCAATTCTACTCCAGAGACCAACCAGCTTTTCACATGGAGTGGGATCTGAACAAGCATCTGAACTTTTCAATTATCTTCAACAAAAAAGTTTAACAGAATACTCACAGCTAAAGTGATTTTGCCTAAGATTTCTTCTGGAATAACATCATCTAATACACTATATACATATTTGTAAAACTTATCAAACGAGGTAGACATGAGCTCCATACAGATCCAACAGTCACCCTGGAAAAAGAAAAGAATGTGTGTTACTGTTGAGACAAAAATAAGAAATATAAATCCAGAGAGCATACAGACATCTGTTGAATCCTATGAAATACATTAACAGCAACATGCATGTGATAGAAAGGATGGAATTCAGCTTGATTAGTCTTAGCAATGAAAGACTTGTTCCCATTCACAGCAGAGGCATTTCCCTGCCCAGCTCACACCTGACATTACAGTTTAGGTGCTTGAACCCAGATGAATCCAAGCCTCACACACTGTTTTGCTCTCCAGAAGGCTGCAGGCACAGTGGAACACCCAGAAGAGGGGAGCTGCTTTCCTAGGAAGGGCTGTCTGCCTGGGGAAGAAGACTTTGGTTTACAGCCACAGGCAGCTCCAGTTTATGCTGCTCATTTGGCATCAGGCTTTTCACATCAGCTCAAGGCAGAGCAGGAGCTGATGTCATCCAGTCAAGGGCTGCTACAAGCCTGAGCCCAGAAAACTCTCATTTCACCTAAAAAAAGCAGAAGATAGAGTAAGTGCTGTGACAGACACGGAAGCAGGGATATCACAAGAGGCCAGAGCACTGCAGCAGGATGAGGGCATGACCAGCACAATTCAGAAGACCTGGAAAAAGGTGAACCTGGGCTGCAACAGACTGCACGTTGGCTATGGAGGAAGTTGGCTAATGAACTGTTCAGATTTAAATTACTGAAATGAAATTAGGCAATACATACAGAAAAATTCTTTTTTTTCCACACTGGCAACAAAGTGCAGATGAAGCACTTCCATATGATGAAGAGTAGCTCAGGGTAAGCTCCAGAGCCAGTTGATGTGCATGAATCAAGTGAGACTGGAAGCCCACCAGAGCTTTACAAGCCATCTGTGGTGAGAAGCAGCCTCTCTCTCATGCACTGGTTCTACTGGCCACAGCATCATTCAAAAACTGCTTCTGCTTTGATCAGATTTATTAAAAAATTGGGACAGGGCTATATTCCTGGGCTATTGTACTGAGACTGTGGGGGACTGGACTGGCTCTAGAGAGCCAGAATATCACTGACCACCTGCAGCCTTGCATTTATGTCCAACTGCACCAGTATTGTCAGAGGCTTCCATTGCCCAGGTAACAACAGCTGGTGTTTGGAGAGAAAAACAAACCAAGTGAACAACACTTGAGCAGAGCCATTATCATCATAAAGGCTTCATGTGCACTCTGCATCACAGGTTGGGATGGGTATGGTACTGAAACCTCAAGTAAGTACAACGAATTTCTATCCAATGGTGATCATTAAGCATTAAAAAAATCCTTTTATGATCAAAAGCATGCAAGGAAAGACCTTGTTTACTGGTCTCCTGAAGTAGATGCCATACAGAACTCTTGAATGAGAGCATTTATTGATCTGGTAATATAAAGACCTACCTAGCCTACATGAATTCATTTCACCAAGATCAATGGAAAAAGATAACAGGCCTTTTTCACTACTATGCAGCATCCTTTAGGCTGGTGGCAAGATTCAAAACTCCACAGGCTAACTCTTCCTAAGACTTGGAGAGCCCTACCTGTTGGCAAACTGGTGAATTTTAACAGGAAGAAAAGGAAGACTGGCTGGGCAATAAGGTGTTGGGGGTTGGAAGAGGTGACCTCAGAGGTGCCTGCCAACACCCACCACTCCATGATGCAAATGCTGAAGGTTTATCACATCTGCTCACTGCAGGGGCACCCAGCTCTTTATGCAAGTTGCAGCTACACCAGTGAGAGAGACTGACAAATGTCACCACCACCACTATGTATTTACATGGCACACAGGACACTTTTCCTACAGACCAGGGACTGACAACAGAGACAGATGTGCTGAGGGATGGCAGCACAGTCAAGGATTTCCATAAAAACAGTGTGAGATCTATCAACAGAGAAGAGATCAAACAACTGAGCAAGGCTGTGTCAGCAATTCACACCAGCCCAGCACTGTGCTACCAACACATCCATTCCAGCTCTTCTCTCCTGCCAGCAGAAGTTCCCTATGGGCTGATTTACTCACTTTCCTAGGCACGTTCTGCAACTAGCAATGAATTTTTCATTGAATAATCTTATCAAGTATTGAACTTGTTGGTTTAAACTTGGCTGAGTTGGTGGTTTAAACTTGCACTGTGTAGGAGTCACTCCTGAGATTCCAAGTCAGATAAGGCTTCTTTCCTCTTCCCCTCTTAAAAAGAAACACAATCAGAACAGGTACTTTGAAGAGCCACTAGTGTGGCCATGGTAACTACCCAAACATTCCTAGCTTTATAGGTACTGTTTCAAACCAGAGCAGCTGTGAAGCTTTTAGAAGACAGGCAAGAAAAGAAGACCGTGTTTTTTCTCAGACCAAAAAGCCTCTTAAAACAGCTAAGCTCAGGGGCAAAGTCTTGGGGGTACCAGTGCAGCTCTGTGGGCTCAGCTCACAGCTCCTCTTTTCTCACAAGGAGAGACTCAAGTGAAATGTTTGCAGAACCCCTGTCAACCAACTTTTTTTTTTTTTCTTCCCTCATCTAGCAAGTACAGCCTTGAGAGGAAACACATGAGCATGAGTAGGCAGATGCCCTTCAATCAGATCTCTGGTGGCAGACGTGGACAGCTCTGTGTGCACTGGCAGGACTCGGGGCTCTCCTGGGTGCAGTATGGAAGAGCCAGCTGGTCTCCTGGGACCAGTGGGAACCCCACAAAGTTCAGCAAGTGTAAGATCCTGCACTTGGGTCAGGGCACTCAGCAGTATAATGATGGGATTGAGAGCAGGCCTGGGGAGAAGGGCTGGGAGATACCAGTGGATGGAAAATTAGAAATGAGCTGGTAACATGTGCTTGCAGCCCAAAAAGCCAACCATGTCCTGGCAATGGTGCACTGAAGCCCCTGATTCCATGCAGAGACTGAAACACTGTCTTTTACTTTTTCAGCTCTGTTCTTGTTTCATTGACCAGGCAATTTAATCTCATCTAGTGGGTACCAATGAGCCAAAGCAAAGTCCTATATCTGGCAATCAACTTGTGCTTGTTGCACTGTTACAGGTTCCATCACATGCACAGTCATCCAGTAACAGAAATGTCCCTTCTGACTCAAGAACAGACAGCAAATGATAAATGTTCAGGTGCTGCCTGCTGAGGGACAAGCAGGACCCAGAGAAGGCTCTCCCTGCCACAAAATGCAGAACAAGCAAGAGAAAATACAACTACAGAAGTTTTTGCGTGGTATTTTCTGCCTTTTTAAATCAAGTTGCTGGCATTCACAGAGGCTGCCATAGGAACTTGTGTTCACGGCTACTTCCCTGACTGCAAGCTGGGACACTTGCCTGGCTACAAAGTAATACCTTGCATAATTTTGTCCAATTTGGTTTAGTATTCCCACACTGTCAGGATCCCAGAGCCTAGCTCCGCCTCTCCACATCAAACAGTCCCTGCCTTCCTTCCCTTTGTGCCAGCTGCCCTGCTGCTCCTCCTGCAGCTGCTTGGATCCTGCCAACCTCTGACTGCACAAGATGCCTATTCAGTGTGTAAAACTCCTGTAAAGAGGCTCACATGGAAGTCTTTCACCTTTTAGGAGCAGGCAAAGAAGATTTCTCATCAGTCACTCCATCTATAGCCAGAGAACCTAAATCCCAGCTCAGAGTAGGTAATCCCAAAAGGATTTCCTTACTTTTCACCTTGAAATGCTGAAACAAAGACCTTTGTTTTATATAGTTTGCTGCAGATTTCCTGAGAGAGTTTGGGTCTTTACCAATGTCCCATGAGCTCTTAAGACTCCACGGGATGGTGCAGCAGTGACCTGGATATTTCAGTTATCTGAGAACAGATCTGATATGCAGACGGGGGGATCAGACAGATGCAAACAGCCTGGTGAAATTCCTTTTTTCCCTTTCTGTGCTTCTCTGCTGTCATACTTTGGTATCTTTAAAAGATTAGGATTCTACTTAATATTGGAACAAGTAATTAATAGGACAAGACAGAAAACTTTGCAGAAGCCTCCTAGCTCACCCCGTGTTACCACTGACGAATGTGACTTGGAATATCCCCAGGCAGTGAGGGACCAAGGAGAGGGGAAGGCTGCTTTCATCTCCGAAGCAAACACCACTCATGGTGAAGGGGGGAAAAGGGGATTTCGCTCCAACCAGAGTGATGCCAATGAAACCTTTCCCAGACAGAGTGTGCAAGGAGCCCTGGCTGCAGGATGATGAGATTTGTGGACATGACAAAAGAGTGCAGCCAGGCTGACATCTGGGTGCTGATTAAGGTAAGGTCTTATATTGTTTATGTATTTACACTTACATCCTGGGATGTGCCCAGAGCTGAAGGGAGGTGAGAGGCTTGCACAGCTCTGAGCATGTTGCTCATCACCATCTGGCAAGACACTGTTTTGTCCACAGACCTTTCCTCACACCAGCTGACAGCCCTGCCACCTTTATCTCAGCAAAGCTGGAAATTTCCAGCCAAACTGAGGCTCCACACATGGTAGCAGTTTATACTGTGTAAACATGGACAATGCCTGCTGGCCCAAAATGGCTCTGTGTTCAAGAAGATCAGAAAAAGCAGAGCATGGGGAAAGGAAGTATTATTATGCTTATTTTAGAGAATGAGACTTAAAGCCAGAGGAGTAACCTGGCAAAATTACAGAAGCAGACTCTCTGGAAGCAGGAATTGAATATTCAGATGCAGTTTTGAGTTTTACCTACAACACTGACCTCTCTCTAAAAGTTTTCCAGTAAAACCCCACAAGACTCTGCACAGGCTGCTATGCCTGATAATCCCCAAAAACCACCAGCAGCCCTTCACTCTCTAGCCCTTCTTCCCTTGAGTAGAGGTACTGGATTTGTGCTGAAGTAGTGGAAAACAGGCAGAGGCTCCATGTCTGTCCCCCTACACTGTACAACAATTATAGGAACAGGGATAATCCCAAGCCTGCAGAAGAACTACAGGAGGAAGGAGAAGCAACAATCAGGTTTCAACATTCATCTTCTCCAAAACTCCTGCTGCAAAGGGACCAAATGCTTGCTCAGAAATGCCCAGACACCTGGGTCTCCTGGCTAAACACCCTTGAGTAAAAGCAGAGAACCAAGAAACCTACGAACCAATTTTCTCCTTCTTGGCACGAGTTTAAAATTACAAAGAGAAAAAAAACCAAGGTGAAATCCAAACTCTGCTACAAGTGAAGCAAGTTTGGGGTGCCCACCTCTCTGAAGAGTGCGCCATAAAACTGAACAATGTAGGGGCAGTCACTGCTTCTCATCACCACATCAAGGTCCATCAGAAGCTGCTTCTGCTCCTTCTCATCCACTGTTGACCGAATTCTCTGAAAGAGGAAGAGTAGCAGAGACTTCATCACTTCCATGCCATTACTGTATCCTCAGCCCTGCTGGTGGAGACAAGGGACCCAGGATCCCAAACCCAAGCAGAGCAGGCAGTCCCCCAAACATGCTCAAAAACACTAGAGAATCGAGCAGTGCTCTCAAATAAGAAATGTAACTGAACTCTTCTCAAGCTGTTTAATCAGACCATAAAACCCTCAGTCCTCACATAAGCATCAACATTTTCAGATGAAATGTCAGGAAGGAATTAAAGAGCTGAAATTTCATTGAAAATTACAGCAAAACACCACATCCAGGCTTTCATTTCAAAACAAATTCCCACACAGTTCTTAGCCATGTTAGACAGGGCTTGAAGATGGTTTGAAATTTAACCAAGGAACATTATGTTTAAAATTTCTAAGCACAGAAGCCAAAAAGGTTCCTTCCACAGCCTCCACTGTGGCTGGGGAGAAGGGACTGCCACATAACCCAGGGGACATATTTCTCTGGTAATGTTAATGATGGGCAGCAGTCCTGTGAGCTCTTCTCATAAAACTAACAATTCTATACCTAGTACTGGCTGAACATCAACACTGTATAAATGATACTTGACATAGATACATACCCCATGTGTAAGTACAGATATATGTATACACACACTATACTTCATATATACACTGTATTTTATGAAAAGTTTCATTTGGGCTTGAAAGAACAATGCACATTTGAAAACAGAAAATGACATTTTCAAATATGAAACTGGTTAAATGAAGGATGGAGATAACCATCCAGTTTTTCATGTGATTTTACAGATATATTTAACATCTTGCACTAATTAATACATTCTCTGAATCACAAGTGAGGAAATCGTGATCCTGAAGCTGTGACTCATGTTGAAAAACCATTAAAAAAACAAGAAAAAATATCTGGCAAGAAGTCCAAAGCAACAGAGGTAGCCAGGACTGTCCTCATGGACAAAAACTACATGAGTATCCAAGAAAGAAAAATTATTCAAGCTTGTGGAAAAAATCTGCAAGATACTAGTACCCATTTCACCAATACTATGGCCCTGTGGGCAACTGCTGGTGGCATCACGACCACACACATCAGCCAGCACAGGGCAGGTGAATGAAGGTATTTTCAAGGCTGCCCATTCAAACAGCACCACATGCGAAACAGTGCACCATTACGTACTTTAGGACTTATCTTGTGATGACTCATACAAAACAAGGACAGTATCAACACTGTAGTTTTCCTTACCTGTAGTATATCCTGGTATTTTGGTATTTAACCACTTGTTCTTAATGTTCTAGTACCTCTAGTCTGGCCTAGACCAGTAAATAATATGTTTATATTGCCCTTTTCCCACCCCGTGAACACTAGAGTTCTTGGGGACCTGTCAGGAGACTTGCCCAGCACCCACAGTCCATAATACCCATGATGTGCTGAGCAGGTGGGGTTCTGTGTCACCAACAGAGCAAGGAGCAGCTCAACGGGCCAGGCACGGAACTGAAACACTTCACCTCCAGGTCACTGGTTCAGGTTTGTGTCACACAAGTTCAGACAGCCACTGCCTATTTCCTGCTCTTGTGCCCTCACTGTACAAAGCTCTCCACTCCCCCTGAGAGGCTGAAGGCTGAGCAGAGTGAATGGCTCTCTCCAAGTGACATGCCAGCAGCACTGTGTGAAATGGAAATGCCACTGCTCTGACCTCCAGGGAAGGTGATGGATGCCAAAGCCACCGTGGTGAGACCTGTGATCAACAGTTCAGCCTCTCACTGACACACGACCCACACTGAAAAGGTCACCTCTGGTGAGGAACCAAAAGGAGCTTTTCTCCATACTGTAACTTGTGTTCTCCTTCTGTGCCCACTCCATGTCTGTCTCCAAAAAGCCTCTTTCCTGGTCATCTGAGAATGATGACCCTGTCCCAGCCCTGCTCTGCACTCCCCTTACACCTGCACAATCCTGTCACAGCCAACACCACAGCATCCACCTCGAAGTCCACAGCTTCTTCTGAAAGCATCTCCTCCCACCTGACATTCCTCCTCTGCTGTTACTTCTCCAACACTGGAAACCATGTAGAATAGATGCTGTATGGTGGAGGTAATTTTAATGGCACTCCAGAACAACACTGAACCCAAACACGCCTCTTCTCAAACATGAGCTCCCCAGCAAGAATGGGCTGGCAGAGGACCCAGAGCACAGACAGTGGGTCAGCTACAGGGCAGAGGACAGCTTGAGAAGCCAACATGGACACTACAACAAATACTGCTTCAGGGAGTGAAAGGAATGCCATGATACAAGATTGGGAGGTCTCATACAACAGTGCTGGAGACTGGCAGAGTCAAGAGAAAGGAAGAACTCTGAGGAGCAGCATGCAGTACAGCACACAGACAGGCTCAGCCCAGGCTGGACAAGGTGGCTGTGTTTAGCTGCAGTGTGCCTGGGATCCTGCTGCAGCCCCACACTCCCAGGTCAGCAGCAGAGCAGAGAAGGTGAGGAAAGTCAACAGCAGTCACTACCCAAACAGCACATGAGCCATGATACAACCTGCTACCTAAACCCAAGGCATAGTGCAAAGCACTGCAGCAGCTCCCACAGACACACTCCCCAAGAACATGGGATATGGCAGAGAAGGAAGACACAAGGTGAGGCAGCTGCTTTAGGGCAGCATTTCAGACAGGGATGGACAGGGGCTGACTTCACTTCAGGCCTTACAGATCTCAGCCCAGTCACCTTCCTGCAGGCAGTCACTGATAAGTCACTGATAAGTGACCCCACGGCCAAACAAGCCACAGATGGAAAAAAGGGGATTTGTAGTAGAAGTTTATGGAGACTCCTTTTTAACAATTCCTTGTTGGCCTCCAATTTAAACTATCAAATCCTCTAGAAGAAAATTCTCCAGCCCTTTTTATTCAAACACAGGTTAGGACAAAGCCTTCCAACACGAGGAAGAAGAGCTCTGAAGCCATGCTCTGAGTAGCATCAACAGCAAAAGCACAGTCTGTGCTGTGGATTGTGCCACCCTGAAACCTAAAACCAGGCGGATTCCAGAAACTTGACCTAAAACAGAAGAGACATCATCCAGCCCAATATGCACACAGAAAGATTCAGGTGCAGCGTGAAGTGACTGGTTGAAAAAAAATCTAAAAAAAAGGAAAAGAAAAAAAAAGCTGTAAACACCAAACAAACTCAACTCCTTGAGCTGTGAGACAATCCAGAACTGTCCTGAGCTTGGGGCACACCTGTGTCCTCAGCAGAAAGCTCAGCACAGCAGTGCCTGGCAGTGCCATGGGAGAAGCAGCCCTTCCATGGGATGGGCAGGATTTAGGACAACAAACCAGTAGCAAAAAGAGGGTTTGCCCAGTCACTCCTGAGGATGGGGAATACCTACCTCACCATCTGAAACACATTTACTGCTGACTGAAGTAGACCACAACTAGTTTCCCACCTCCTGTGATGAGGCTGTATCTCATGTTCCTTTCTAGCTCTTACTCATCCAGTCCCTCCCCAGCTATCCTACCAGCAGGACTGGGAACACTGGTTTCCCCAAACTCTCAGCCAGCAGACCTAAACAAATGACTGAAACAGAAAATTCTGAAGGTGTCTCTTAACTGTGTGAAGAATTACAACACTGGTTTGGCAATAAAACCCCAAGACTTCTCTTCGGGAGTCATATGGACATGGGAAGGGCAGAGAAATTTGCCCCTGGATGGAGCTAAATATGTATTATTCTGATGGGCCTTTATGGGCTATCAGGCACCCAGGAAAGGATGGAGAGATCATGGAGGTATAAATAAATGTTAAATTTCTGCTCTAAGGGGCATTTGATACTCAGTAACCTCTTTCAGCTGTGAGACTGCCATCGAGAAATCTGAGCAAGTCAGACAGGAATTTCTGGTTTGAAGCTGTGGGTGAGAGAACAAGCACTGAGTAACAAAATGATGTACAAGAGACACTGTGCTTGGAACAAGAACAGCTCCATGGCTTACTGGCTTCCCCAGGAGGAACAGGGATCTCCTAAGGGCCCATGGGTTTGACACCTCCAATTACCCAACACATCTTGAAAATGCTTCTGATTTCCTTAGAACAAGTTCAGAGAACAAGTGGAGCACATCAAAAATATTGTTAAACAAAAGAGAAAACAGGAAGCCAGCAACAATGGCTGAAGACAATGTAACTGGAGGTTGGAGTAGGCAATGCTGCAGTGAGACTAAGTTGGCCAGGCTGAGGATATTGGAAGACATAGAAAATTCTGGCCTACAGCTGAAAATCACTTTCTTTTGAAGGGGGGAAACTAAACACTGTGGACAAAACCATCCTCTCCCCCAGCTGGGTTACTCTCCCAGCTGTAACCTTTCCTGACATAAAAATAATCCAATGAAAAAGAAGTGCAAGATGCTTCCATGGGGCTGTGATAAGAAGCTTGAAGGTCAACCAAACCACTCCACTCATCTCTTGGTGATGTATTTCTCAGCCAGCTGAACTGGCTGAAACAAAACTGAGGGAAGCTGCTGATGGCAAACCCCAGATGTCAGATGTGTTCCCTGCTGCAGGGCAGAAGAGGTGAGAAGCAGGTGAAGATGTCCTGCCTGAGCCTGAGGCTCAGACATCACTGCCAGGAACACCAATGCCCAGGACACCACTGCTGTGTTTAGGCTCCTTGACCAGCACAGGAGCCACCCAACACGTCAAAGGTTGACTACTTTAAATATGTTCTTATTTATTTTATGAACTTTTCAAACAAGCAGCTTTCCCAGCCTTCCAGAGGCACTGTGAAGTACCCTGGCTAATAAAACCCACACCATGTACAGTATTTCAGTGCAAAGCAGAGCATCCTGCTCTAACTGGAAGAATGCTCCCCACCTTTCATTCCACTTTGGGCTATTTTTTTTTTTTTAATTCATATTCCAGGAATCTTTTAAAGCATCCTTTCTGTGTGAACTATCACCAGGGCCAGAAGGAAACCTCAGGACAGAAATTACATCCCCCCCAGCAGCTGGGCAAGTTTCCCAAGAAAACATTTCATCCACATAAATGGGGCTTCTCTATGTGCCTGTAATTTGTGGTACCCTCACAGAACAAGAGGCATAGTCCCTGGAGCAGCTGGGACAACACCACGTGATGATGCTGGAGGGCAAATACAAACAGGGCTGGAGAATTGCACATACTGTAGAGCCTCTCAGACAAAACCAGGACAGCATTGGAGCACATCCTGAGGAGGAACCAGGGCTCTCTGCACAGTGGGAAGCCCAGGACAATGGTCACAAGTCACTTACGGACTGCCACAGACTGGGAAAAACCTGACACACAAAAACAAGAAACCAGAAGCAAAATCAAAGGATAGCGGGGGTAGAACTGGAAGCCCAACCAGGCAAGATCACAAAGAACTGGTGCAGCAGACACAGCAGCCAGGAAAAGAGACTTGTCCCAGGAAAATGAGCCAGGAAGAGAAACCTGACAAGGCCCTTGCATTTACTGGTTCGCATAGCCAGATCTGGACAAAACTGGGCTGCTCTCTTGCCCACCTCAAAAAGTTTTGACCTCATATGCCAAAAAATCCTTAAGAAAATTAAAAGATATTTTCAGTGACAGGGAGTAAAAAAGTGCATCTCCAGGAAGATCTGAAAGAAAGCGACCTAAAGAATGAAAGGATTGGTTTTTATTTGTAAATAGAAATTTGAAGATTAGGAAAACATAATGCAACGTTTTCTAGGGGCAAAAATGAGAAAGGCTTGAACACAAATCCTCTTGAGTTGGATCCCTCTTTCCTTCATCCTTTCCCCCTCCTCCTGATAGCTCTACGAAGTAGCTCTCTATGGCAGAAAGCATAAGGGGTGCATAAATAATTGCAGGTGGCAGCAACAGGAGGACCAGGTCCCTGCTCCGGCAGCCCACTCCAGCCTTCAGCCTATTCCCAAAGAGGTTCAGAACGTGCTTTTGTCATTGAAGGGAGTATTCAAAGTGTCCTTTTGTCATTAAAAAGTAGTATTTACAGAGAATGACCAAGGCTAAAGGAGAGGGAGGAGCAGGACTGGGGACAAGAGCTCATCATCCCAACCATGCATCACCAGCTGAAACTTTGTTGCAGTGGTTTTAGCCAGCGACACAACGAGGCTCATTTCAGGCTCATTTTCCTCCTTTTCTACTGACTGGAGCACAGATGAAAAGCCTGACTCACCCAGGGCCTGGCAGCCCTGCGCATGCCAGGAGACTCATTAAAGGTGCCAGGATTGCATTTTCCAGGACCCATGGGCTGATAAACCAAAATGAGTTAAAAGGGAAAAATGAAAGAAAACAGCGTCTTCATCTGCAGATCTCCAGTTATTTCGGTGATATTTCAGCCCTCAGGAATTATTTTCCTTCAGTGGTAAGAAAAACCAAATGTGCAGCAAAAAAGGCTGTGCTTGGGGAGCCCTGGGGGCACAGGAGCCCGTGTGCCCTGTGGCACTGATGCCACACACACCAAGCAGGGGAAAGCTTGGGAAGCTTCAAGGAACTGTTCCTTGGGCAAAGGCACGACAGGCTACAAAAAGCAAGAGAAAGGAGCTGCAAACAGGATTTGAAGATATATTCTGGCAGCCACACTCACTGAGGGGAGCAGGATGAGTGACCAGAGGTGCTCAGCTGGCCTGGCACAACAGGAGCTGCCTTCAGCCAGAGGAAGACTCCAGCAAGGGGAAATGAGCAATGTTTCAAGCTGCACACTTGCAGAACAAGGAGGATTTGAATCTCCTTGTGGTAAAATGGAGTGACAAGCCTGGTCATGGTAGCTGCAAGCAGGACATAGCCCTTCCAGAAGTGGGGTAGGAATTTCCGGACCACACTGGGAATTTGCAGCAATGGTAGTGGAGATTTGGGGAGTGGTGGAGAAGGATGGAGGAGCAGTTGGGACAGGTCCCTGAACCAATTTTCTCTGCATCTAGTGAGCAGTACAGAACAACAACTTTTGGCTTGCAGCTTCTGTAAAGCTCTTTCCTTGTGCTGAATGTCCTTCCAAGGATGCCTGGCCTGCTGCACTGGTGCTGCTCTTGGGGAAGCACCCAAATAACCAGACACTGGCTCCAGCTCTGAGGGATCCTGTCACCTGCCCCTAGCACAGTCCCACACCACAGAGCTACAGTTGCCATGGACCACACTAAACTGACAATTTTCACAAAACACAATTTCCCTTCTCAAACCTCTCTTACAAAAGAGCTTTATGCTGAAGGAGAACACATGGCTGAAGGCAATAGTTCCACACTGAAGAGACCACAAAGCTTGAGAGGGAGAGCAGGAGGGGAGCAGTTCCCAACACAGACAGATTAAGATAGTGGAGGAGCAGAAGATTAATGCACAACCATGGCTGCCCCAAAAGCATCGAGAGGCTGAGAAAGCAAAATCTGAGGAGTGTGGGATGAACTAGTCAGTAGCCCAAGCCCAGCCTCATCCTGAATCCTCATCTTAAAGAACTGCACCATCCAGTCTGGGGAATTCTGCTGCTGCCTTGGAGGCCTCACTGACTGTTCCACCCACAGGTCTTCCTTTGCTCAATTTTGTGTTTTCTCCCCACTGGGACAAAAAGAACAGTTGCTTACCACTACTGTTTTAGAAATGATGCTGTTTCCCAAACCCTCCAACCTGTCTTCCCCAGGAGGTCCAGCCATGTCCACCCAAAATAAACAGGGCCAGAGAAAAGAAGGTGGCACCAGCCCAGCCCAGAACCTGAACATTTCACAGCTTAGTCACTGTAAACAAATTGCATTTACTTGTTTAAAAGTGAGCCCCCAAGGCTCAGAACACACCTCATCCCTTGGGAAAGCCAGCTCAACATGCTGCACCATGCCATCTCCAAGGACACAGAACTGGTGCCTCCTGCCTCCCACATGGCTGTACCTGCACCACAGGCCCCCAACAGTGACAAGGCTCACCTAGGGTGCTGGAAAGCCCTTGTGCAAACAGTGTGGGACAAGGGAATCCCTGTGTCAGCAGACACATCTTCTCCCTGGCATGAGCTAATCCAACAAAGTGCCCTTCTCCACATGTCTGTAGCCACTGCAGAGCTCCAGGAAACAGCCACTCAGCTCTGGGGTGTGCCCCCTTCACACCCTTAGCAAAACTACAGCTACCCAGGTCACACACCCTGACTCTGAGAAGATGGAGGTGTCCAGGAATTGTTTCACTACACCAGTGTTTTTCAACCTGTCACCTGCAAACTACACCCATGAGTTCTACCACAGACAACTGAAAGAAACCAGCCTGTAGCTACAGGCAACCCCTAGCTCCACTGGAGACTTTCAGGGATTCAAATCCCGCTTGAAACAGTACTGCATGGTGTCAAAAATACTCAAGAGACCTAACCAGTGATCCCACCTCTGTGAGGAAGTCAGTATTTACTGGAGAAGATCGAAGGATGGGGGTTACTCCAGTAACCTGACACACTAGAGACAGGTAGGAATAATATTCAGAGCAGCTGGGAGCTAGGGCTGAGATATGCCTGCCTGGTATGTGAGACCAGCAGGGGCAAATGTTTCCAGATTGGATCAGGGAATATTCCAAAGAAGACAGAGAGCGGGAAAAGACAGCAACACAGACTCCTACATAGCTCACTTCTGCTTTTTCCTGCGAGCCACAAGAGCACTTACAGTTGATATCATTGACACAGTTAAAAGGTAGATGTCATTAGCAACCTGCAGTGAGCAAAGGAAAGGACCAAAGAGACAGAGAACAGCTGCTGCCCACCTCCATGGACAAGCAGCTCCTCCAAGATGCTCAGTGAGCAGCACTGCTGTGGCAAGACAGATAATTACTGCCCAGCTGGGAGAGGAGGCTGTTCCTGGTTCTAAGGTGAGGTTTTGGGTAGCATAAAGTAGAAAATGGACAGTCAAGAAACCTGCTACACTCTCCACCTCCAGGACAGTCTGACATGGTAAGCACAAAGCAGACACTCCATCATACATCAGCAAGAGCACAGCATTCCCTAGGAGACATCCACTCCATTCCAGCTCCTCCTGGCGAGGCTACACCATGGCACATGCTGACATCAACAGCTAATTTTAAGCCATTACCTTATTTCACAAAAGACACCAAGAAACTATGAGATGTCAAGTTGTGCCTACAACCAGCCTAGGCTGTACCTGAACCAGTGACCCAGAGGTGAAAGGCCCGTGCCCCATCATCAGTCTCCAGAGATGTGTGATCCCCGCAGAACAGCAGGCTCCTGATAGACATTTTGAAAAGGGCACAGCAATTATGAGAACTTCACAAATCATCTGAAAACATGCCCATTATACACTGTATTTTCAGCAAACAGCAGCCTTTACACCAGAAATAAATAGAACAGAGCAGTAAATGGGTGCTAGATGGAAGAACCTTAATTCTCCATCACACTGCATCCCAATGGACTGAAGTACAAATGGAAGGATGGGCATCACCTACTTTAACTGCCATAATTTGCCCACTTGGTTTGTGGACCATTTTGTTGACAGAACCATAAGCGCCTCGTCCAATTTCTCCAAGGTCTTTCAAGTCCTCTGCTGTAAAATCCCAATGTTGCTCAGGGGAAATCTTCAATTTTCCTGATGATTCAATGCTGTGTGTTCTCAGTCTCTCTCTGTCAAAAATATTGGGAAGCAATTTTTCCACATTTTAAATAGTCTTTAAATGTCTCTTTTCAGCACTTGATTAAACATTAGAAGAGAGGGGTTCACAAAGCTACAGCAACAATCTGACTCCACGAAGGATTTTGGTTGGGGTGGGGGGTGGAGGGGTGAGGGAAAATGTTAAATCAAAAATGACATACACTTGCCCACAGCTTCAATTAAGGATAAGTTTCTCCAGCTGCAGCATAAAATTCAATATGTCTCATGGAGTCATTCTAAGCTCATTTACACAGTTCTTTCTACTTTGCACAAAATACATCAGGCAGTGAGCAGGATCTGGTAACATGCAGCACCAAGAGCCTGAAGAGCACTCCCAGCCCCATCTCCCCAAAGCTCCTGCTGCTCTACACCCCCACATCCCAGCACCTGCCTCCCTTCCAGCTGGGATTCTACCAATACAGGCAAAGCTCTTCTAGGTGAACCAGTGAGACTTTAGGAAAAGTTTGCCCTTAATGGAAAACTGCAATTAAAAAAGAAAATATAACCCCAAACCCCCAAAATCCAATACATTTAGATAATCATTTAATTTATCCACAACCAAATAAAGAGCCAATAATTTATAAAAACCAAGACAAGTTCTTTGTGACATGAAAACAAAACCTGCCTGTTCAGGTGTGTCTTCATCAAGCATCTAAATTAACTTTCTCAGGCAAACCCTGCCCCTACTGAAGCCACCAGGATTTGCCCAGGTAAGGAGTAGATGAATGTCCAAAATTTGTGAACAGAGAGTTTAAAGGTGCCCCCAATGGCTCATTCACATGCAGCAATGCTACCATTGAATTAGCACAAGTATTTGCAACACTTTTCATCATAAAATACCATGCAAAATTTCAGGGTTTCATTAGTTAGTTAGCTGATTCACACTTCTTGAGTCATAAAATAAGCCAAAAGCCCACATTTTCCATTCTCAAGATGCATTAAGAGCAATGCGGACAGCTCCCACTGCAGGGCACAATGATTTCACGTGGATTTTAAAGCACACAAGTACTTGTGACCACCCTGTGTACAGGAGAGATCTATCAAACTCAGTGGATATTTAATCCAGCCCCCACTTGCCTGTCCAGGGTCTGGCCCAAGGAGTAGAACACACATGGAGGATATGACCAAACACACGGAGCTTATTGAGTTTATCAGCCGAGGAATGAACAGGTCACAGCTGATTCCATGCTGATAAATCCCATGTTGGTCAGCAGCAGCTGCAAACACCACCCAGCTGGGGACACAACCATGACAGGGTTTTATTGGGATCCCAGGTTTTGAGAGGGCAAAAGGCCAATTGACTGGAGCAGCTACAGTTCAAATGGCTTCCTCTGCTGCACTTTGGGTTAGTGCTGCCACATTTGGAGCAGCTGCATGTCCTGAACCCTTGACCTGTTTGATGAAAGAGTTTGGGAGCAGCTCCTCTCCCCACTGCTGGGCTGTATCTGCCATGGTGTTTCCTGCTCTCTAACCTGCCCAGCTCAAGATTTTGATCTGCTGTTCCCTACAGTGCCCCTACACTGCACTTAGGGATGATTTGGGAAATCACCTGATAGTGCTACAACACAGCACAGGTGGGATGGATGCCAACTCGGAGCTCCTGTGCATAACAAACCCTGGGGTTTTCAATGGGGTTCTCCATGGAAATTGCTTACTAAAAAGCAAAAAAAAACACACCAGAGGAAAAAAGAAATGGAAAAAAAAGTGAAAAGAAACATGACCTCCACATGTGCCAAGTGTCTCACAGACAGCTTCTGTTGGGAGCTCCTGAACTGGTTTCTGTCTAACTGCTCCACCATCCTGTTTTGTCAGTGCCATAAAAATAGTTCTTGTTTTGAGGGAGGAAGGGAGGTGAGAAGCACCATGCCAAGGAAGCACAGACAAACGGGCATTTCCTGCCTCACCTCCTGCCAGCTGGTGGGCACCAAGGAGCACGGTCTTTGAGAGCTAAATCCTCTTCAAAAAAGCAGAGGAAAAACAGCAGAGAGGTGAAATGCTGAGTTTTCACTGACTGAGCTAAGTTTTCAGCTCTTGTTTGAAAAAGCATTTCATATCAAAGTTCTCATGGAGTTAAAAAAATTAAACATTGAGGTAATTTATTCAAATAAGCAATTAAACCCTTCTCTCTCTTCCCTCTGTTTTTCAGACTAGGAAACTTTGCTTTCCTGACCCTACAGCAGAAGAGAAAGCCAGTTGGAATTCATTATTCCCCTGTGACACACAAGCAGCCTGTGTGTCCCCAGCTGTGGTGTGAAAGGGATCTGGGCCATTGTTCCACAGCTGCGGAAAGAAGGTGGGAGCTGGGGAGTATCCCCTCCTCCCCAGGGCTGCCCCGAGGGCTCTGCAGCTCTCCAGGGCTTTGGACTGAGACAGACCATTACCCTCCACCCCCAAACCCTCGTCCTGGAGCTTGGCTTCATTTCCATTATGTATTTATGATGCCATCTGCCTTGTCTCGCAACCACGGCTCCTGCTTAGCTCTTCTCAAATACCCAGGGAAATGGTCAAATAACCAAATTACCAGTTTGACAGAGTGACAGATACTTGAATAGAGGTTTTGCTCATTTAGCTGATTTGCCATATGCAAGCAGGGCAGTTTTCCTTTATGCAGTATGGCCCACCTCAAGAATCATAACTGGAATGCAATAATGTTTTTAATGTCAAAAAATTGTGCTTTCTATCAGGAATTTTTCAGCGTAAATCAAAATTCCAAGGGATTCCCATGCCAAGAAAGCAGCTCAAAATTGCAAATCTAGAACACAGACTCTGCATTGATCTAAATTGGGAATTTTTTGATGTAAATCTGAGCGAGGCAATCAAAACTAAGTGCAGGACATCTGTCTGTATGTTTGCACCGCTGCAGACTTATGAGGACAGAAATCCATAGGGTGGACATGCTTTCAAAAGCAAAAAAGCCTGCCTAAACCCTGCACTACATCCTGGTGCTCTGAATACTACAGCAGCCTGCTTCAGAGAATAGCAGGACAACCACACAGCTCAGGGTTTAGTGAAGGTAAAAAGTAGTTACTGCCCAGTCCCTGGGATTAGTGCACATCAGAGTTTGCACAAAAGGCAGAAGACATGTGCCTTCTCTTACCATATAATTTTTAAACTGTGCAATCCCACCTTCTCTAAGGCTGGGAATGTTGGGCAAAACTGGACATATATTCTCCAAATGCCCAGGATGTGTAAGATTGACTTGTGAGGCTTCATATATGATTTTAAAATACAATATAAATAGCTGAATTGGGCTAGACACTCTTCAAACAGTTAAAAGCAGCATTTCCAAAAGCACCTTAGAGTGACTACAGCTCCTGACAACTCATCCAGGGCTTGAGCTTCCAACTCCCCATCTTGCTTTTGAAAATTTTTGAAAAGCAAAGGAAAAAGGGGCTGAGGAGGTGGCTGCGATCCTCACACTTGAAAGGCACCAATGTGTCGGCCTCGCTGCAGATGGTTACTATGCTTGTCACAGCAGTTATTCCAGGGATTAGGAGCACCAAGCAAGACAACAACTCCTCCAAACAGTTGTCCTTTGTCAGAGCTGTGTCCAGCTTGGCAGGAGACGGGCGGGCGCCGGCGCCAGGCACCGCCGGGCCCGGCACGGCCACGGGGCTGCTCGCCACAAGCTGCACAGCTGGACACGCATGGAACAGTCTGTGATGGCCACAGGACCCCAAAATCTCCTGTGGAGACCCACGGAGACCTTGGGAAGCTCCCAGACAGGCTGTGAAAGTTCCCTGAGCCCTGCTGTAAACAACCAGCTGCAGGGAGGCCACAACTTTTAAAAACAAGCATTTCCTTGGCATGACAGAGAAGGGACTGTTGAAAGAAGCAGAGAAAAGGTGGTGGGTTTTTTTAAGCAAAATTGAAAGTCAACAGACATGAAGCAAAGCCAAAAAGATCCGGTAGGTAGCTGCCTATCTCCTCTGTTGCACTTTGCTGACAGCTCTGCAGGACTCAAAGTAGCCCAAAAGTTGACACATTTGATGGTACAGCTGACATGAATAAAATCTGCAGAAGCAAAAAGATCCAAGAGCACCAATTGTGCTTCCCAACCCTACCTGGTGCTGGATTCTGCTCAGAAGTCTCTCATAACAGCTCCTACTTTCACTAGGATTAATGAGAATATATTCTACTTCTCCACAGGTTTGGTAAAAAGGCTGACATTTTAAGAACTGATTTGTGGTCCATTAGCCAAAGCTAAAGGGTAAATCCTAACAAAAAAGCTTTCAGGCAAACTGCAGGGTTCAAATGACACTGTGCAACTTCAGAGTACAAACATGGTTTAGGACTGTGGCTGACACGTTCCTACCAAGACTCTCAGACAGCCTGGAGAGATTTTAGAGAGCTTTGTTACTTCTATCTCAAAGTCTGTGTCATTTCTAAAACTGTTTTCAGACCCTGCAGGCCAATGCTAATACCATATCAACCCTAGTTTGAATTTCACTAGAAAAAGTCTCCAGAAGAAATGTTCCATTTTTTTTTCCTAGAGGGATGGAAATGTTGATGCTGTCACAAAGTTTTTGGATTCTCAAAAGAAGAAATTTTTGTTTTTCCATAAACAAACAGTATCCTTGCAAGAGGGGCAGAACTAATTTGGGTTTGCTCTGATCCATGTAAGCTGTCCTGAGACTTCATTATATTTAGGAACAATTCCTAGACATGAAGAAGAAATACAGAAAATGTGGCAAAGGAAGGAAATAATTTTGCACCTGTCACCTACCCAGACTAACGCAAAGCCCATTTGCACCCTTTCCTTGTGACCAAGACGCTGAAGTTCTCCCTAGCATGGCTCTAGCTTTTTATGCTCCTCCAGAACGTTAAAATAAAGGTAAGAACAAAAAGTGGAAGATGGCGCAGCCCTTCCACAGCCCACGTGTCTCAGCCCAGCACATGCTCAAGGCTGCTAAGAGTCTCCCTGGCTTCAGTGGGGCTTGGCTGAGGCTTTTAAAATGTCAATATTTTGTATTAAACTCCCCTGGTAAAATACTGAGTTACAATGGATTTTAATTAACCCTACACCCTGACATGGAGGAAACCCCTCCACCCATCATGGTCAAGACTGAGCAGAATTTAACTGAGCACACTGATCTCACTCATTTTGACTCAGCCATGAGCCAGACTGCAGCACGTTCACTGAGCCCACCATCGCTGGGATTTCAAAGCTTAAACTGGAAAGAACTTCAGGATAATACTGGAAAACTCTGAGCAAATTAATTTAAACAACCCTTCTGAGAATGCTGATTCTTTTTATTTCCTCTCCTGAGTCACGGGCAGCTCCCTGAGAGAGAACAGCAAACAGAGACACGAGCACATCCATAAGAATCAACAAAATAACTTCAATACAGACCAAAAATAGTTTGCAAAATCATTATTACACAGCAATGACCCGATGGAATGACACTATTTCTGAGACAATTTCATTACTTTCAGAGATGCCATTTTTGCGGGATGGAGAAGAGTTGACAATGGCTAACAGACAGGAAAGCTTACTGTAGCCTGCTGGAAAGTTTCTGCATCAGGTCCGCTTCTCTCCTTTTGAAACTGAACGGGACAATGTGATTACTACCCAGGGTTGCTTGTGTGTCACTTCAGCCAGGAAAAGTTGTGGAAATGACAGGAAAACAGGGTGCTGTTATCACATGACACAATAATGTACAACACAATACTCAGCTAAGTCACACTGCCCACTGAGCACCCAGTGGCACAAATCACAGCCAGACCTTTTTCTTCCAATTTCCACCAAAGCAACCTCCCCTCCTTGGGGGCAAAGTGACACCCGATGATTTGAACTCATTTTAACATATTAAGTTATAAGCAATAAGAATTCTTATTTCCAACTGTATTACTACTGCAATTAGAAGCATGCATTATTAACTTATTAGCCAAATACCTGTATGTTAGTGACATGCTGCTTCCCTTGAGGCACACTGACCATCCCTGCTCTGCTTTTCTTGTGCTAAGGCAGATCTTACTAACAACTTTTTTTCCCTTACAAAAATTAAAAATCGAGCTTCCATCCTGAATCCACCAATCTAGGACTGGTGGTCTCTCCCAGGCAGGCTTGCCATTCATCAGATCCCCTCTCCCAAATAAGTCTGAATGAACTGAACAACTACATCCTTATTTATTCCCTCCAGGGCCCTACAACTGACAAGCATTAATCACCACTCTGCATTATGAGACTTCTCTAGGAACAGAAATTGTATTCTGCTTCTCAGAGTCCTTCAAGCTGTCCAGCTCTAGGAATATTTCTCAACATGAGGACCTGTTATCTCAGAGCAGTTGGAGGAGCTTGGGTGAGATGGGCTTCTGTTAAGTGTGGAGAATGACCCCTGGATCCTTACACCACTGACCACTGCAGCCATGGACACACAGCAGCAAAGGAACCAGGGGCTCTGCTCAGCTCCTTGTGGGAACCACCTGAGAGGGCCAGATAATGAACACTGCTAATTCAACTATAAGAAATGGTTTCATTTCAAATACACTAAAGGAATGATTTTTCTAATTCAAACTTCTGTAGGACAAAAAAACTTACAACCCCAGTCTGGAAAAGTCCAACTTCTCTTTTGAGATTTTTAAAAAATACAACCGAACAATATCCTACAAACTTTGGGCTGCATCACAGCCTGAAATTCACTGCCAAGAATGCACCTGGTCACGTATTTCTTTCTGTGGCAGACAAAGACAGATGGAGGACACAGAAAGCACCTGACTGCAAGACAGAGACTGCTTACTTAGATGCAGCTACTTCAATGTGGTGACCAAAAGAGCTTGTAACAAGACCAAGCAGACCAAATTTGACTTTTATTTAAAATTCCTCTTCTCTAAGACAAAAGATCTGTGCAGACCATGTGAAGATTCCCAGGCCCCGCTAGTGTGGTGAGATTTTCCATGCTGGGCTCCTCCATGATGGCTGCTGGGGCATGGTGCTCTCACTGACCCTTCAGAGCCAAGAGCTGGTTTGCTGTAAGCTCTGCAAGGATGCAGAAAACTGAGGGTGCTGTAAGGAGCTAAATGTTCCTAGACAATCACCTTTCCCCTTTTTCACTGGTGTGAAATACCCACCTAGAACATCAGAGAGAAAAGAACACAAGCTGCCTTATAGCAAAGCCTCAGAGAGGACAACCATCTTCACATTGCTTGGAGCAAGAGATATAAGAAACAATCACTTCCAACTGATCCACACTTGTCTCTGCAAAGGCACCACTTATACCAGGCATGAAGGACCATTTGCTCACCTGGATTTATTCCAAGCTTATCTTAGGAAGGAAGAAATTAAAACAGGCTCAACAAAGAAGAGCGTTCAGCATTGCCATAATCCACTGGAGACTGGCTTGGCCAATTAGACTTAGGCTGGATATCAGGAAAAAGTTCCTCTCCCAGAGGGTGGTGGGGCACTGAACAGGCTCCCCAGGGAATGGCCACAGCCCCAAGGCTGCCAGAGCTCAAGGAACATTTGGACAACAGTCACAAGCAGAGGGCAGGATTTCTGCCAGGTACAGGGCCAGGAGACTCCATGATCCTTGTGGGTCCTTTCCAACTCGGTTTATGTTATGATTTTATGATTTGCTCTCTCTTCACTAAAGTTTCCCAAAACTTTAAAGTTTAAAGGAAAGGTGTTTGTGGTACGAGGCAAGAACATCCACCAGGTATCAAGGATATCCTTAGTTCTCACAGACACAATACACAGCAAACCCAGATAATTTAAGTCCCTTTCAGAAGCCTGTTCCCCAAACAAGCAAAACAGCAAAACCAGTTCAGTACCACAGGCCAACTCCATCACATCCATCCTGTCCACCACAAGACACTTTCCATGGCCACTCTGTTCAACAGCTGATTGATTTCCTGTGAGCATCCTGTCCATTCAGGCCCAACGTCCTCCACGGCACATGCTGGAAGTCACTCATTTCTGTGCAAAGAATGAGGACAGAAGATATTGACAAATCCATGGGGCTGATGCAGTCTTTGAATCTGAAGACTCTTCTCTCTTTATTCTCCACTCCTCGATGTGTACAGAAGATAAAAGCAATGACTGATTCCTTCAGTCTGAACCCACAAAGCAGAAGAGTTGACTCACTTTTCCATAGCCAGGGGAAAACAAAAGACATTTTACTACGAGGTGGTGATTAAAGTCTGAAGAGATAACGGATGTGCCTGCCCTGCTCTGACGAAACGTGGGATCCCAAGTACACAGAGCAGCAATGAGCAGAGTTTCTTCCAAGAACTGGTTTAAAGGGGTTTCCTGCATGAATGTAGTTCTCCATCTGGAGTCAAAGCGTTGGAGTCCAATCAGATACAAACTGTGGTGGTCCATGCCTGATCCTCTCAGATTAACAGTCACACCAACAGTCCCCCAGGGTCACAGCCCAGCTCCACCAGCTGCTCAACACAGCAGAGACACACAGAGGCACCAAGCTCAGCCCAATGCATAAGCCACATTCTACTTTGCTACTTGTAAATAATTATTGAACAAGATATTCATCCAAAAAATGGCTAGAGACCAAACCTGGGTGTACACACAAATATATTTATACACATGTATTCAGAGATGTTACACATAACATTCTGCTTCATCCCACTGTCCTCTCCAAACATGGAGAGGAAACATCTTCCAGCACGTTCTGCATAGGAAGCCAGCAGATATTGCACTTGCCAGAAGAAGAGGAGGGAAAATGGGAATACTGGGCTCTTTTCAGCCTAAGGATTCCACCCATGTGCCAAGACACCAGTCCCTAAAACATACAAGATGTGAGGATTGGACAACTATGGCCCCATTGACCTTGGGGGAAAAAAAAAAAAAAGCTCAGAAAGCAGATTCATGGGGATAGAAGAAAGGAATTCCAGAAAGCCAAGAGGGCATCCCATGCTCTCAGGTGGTTTAGAAAAATGAGCAAAAAGCATCTCCTGCTCCCTGGAAAAAATTCAATGGCAATCAGTTTCATCTGCGGGGTTTTCAGAGCCTGCCTTACAAACTGATAAGCTCAGACACAGTGATGCTCCATGTTCCCTCCTGGGCAGGACAGCAGCAATGCACTCAGCCCAGAGGATCCTTGGGTCACTCTGGGATGCAGGAAACACACAAGTGAGTTGGGATCATTTTGATCCAAAAGCTCAAATCCCAAGGACTGCCCATGGCCGGAGGGAGAAAGGGAGAAATTTTAGCAGCTTTTGGCTGTTAAATGGAATTCTGGATCTCGTCTGTACCTCTTAACCATAAAAGTTACTGGTGAATAATTGATCAGACCATTTGAATGCTCAGAGATGGCATCACATCTCACATTCTCTACAAAGAATGAGTTTTAGAACAGCTTACAGAATTTTCCAGATAAAATGGTAAAGGGACAAACACACCAGTCTTAAAAGTACTCTGAGAATACAACAGATCCAGATGCTACTTACAGAAAAGTCCAACATAAATGTAGCTGTGGTCTCCTACTTTCTCATGGGCCCTCCAGAGAAGACAGAGGTATTCTGGTGTCCTGAAGGCTTTGAAAGTCTCTACACATCAAGACTTACAACCAGTTTTCCTAGAGCGTGTACCCAGCTGTTCTTGAGGATGGATGCAGCATCTCAAAATAAAGGGAAGGAAAGAAGGGGAGAAAACTTTGCTCTGGTAACACAACAGCATGGAGGTAAGAGCTGATACCAACTGTGAAACTCCTTGATCTACTTTCCCTGCTTTGAAACAAGCCCTGCAGCAGTTACATCTTGGTGTGAGTTCTGCAGCTGTGCCAGGAGCACACGTGTCCCTTGGATGTGTGAAAAGAGCTGCAGCTCAGGAGTTCCCGGGGTCTGCTGCACACTGATGGGACAGCTCTGCTCCTGCCAGACCCAGTGCTACCTCAAAACCATCAAGACACAACCAGAGGAATTACATAAAACCAAAATTTTTAAACCACATCAAACCTTCCATAGCTTGAAGCCCTGAAGTGCTTTCAAAGAAAGACAGCACCATCCCTCATCTCATGCACAGGATGTAGAATGGGGAAAATTCCAATTCTTCATGGCCAGGATGACAGACTTCCCTCAATCATCTTCCTCAGCAGATTACACAAGGTATTATCAAAGCACTGACCTTGTATTCAGGTTTATAAACCTGTGCTTTTGGAACCAAGCTGACTAAGTAAGGAAAACTGTCACCCCCAGCTCTCCTTCAGGCACTGGAGGCATGACAGGTACCCCCAAAGCAGCAACTTGGTCCTGCACAGGCTCCAAACCCTGGGCTTTTGCCATGAGCATGGATGGAGTCAAGGATGGGGCCTTGTGTGTGTCTCAGGGAAGGACTTGGCCAGCCACAGGCCACCCCTGGAGCCATGTCACTGGATGAAGGGGAGGGACACAGCTCACCAAAAGCCAGGCATGAGAAGGAAACTCCACAGGAAACTCCTACCCAAGGGAGACATCCCCAGCTTTGCTCTTCTGTCCAGGCACTCTATGTTCCAGCCACACTGATGGAGATTTCATGTTGAATGAAATCAAGTTCAGTTTGAAAATGAACATTTTCCACATCATTCCACTCAGTAGAAAAAACCTGGTAGTGAACTCAAAACTACTACTCTTGAGTGACTTACCCCAGACACCACCTTAGTGTCCTCAGAAAAGTGAGGGCAACACAATTAAAAATACCTTTATAGGTAACACAGCTCTCCCACTACCTCATCCCACCTTGTTTTGCCCAACATGCCATGGAAAACAGCCCTGAGGAGGCAGCCCAAACATCAGCCAACACATCTTGAATTAGGAACTGCAGGACCTTCATGCAGGACACATCTGTGTCCCAGCTCAGTGGCCAAGGATGGCTGTGCTGCCGTGAGGGCTCACAGGGACAAGCACAGAAGCCTCCAGCCTCTCCCACCTTGGATAAACCAACAGCTCTGCCACCACAGCTCCTGTGCCACCCCAGTACCAGCTGCTGTCCCTGTCTGGGCACGACAGGCCAGGTCTCTGCTGTCCCTGTCTGGGCATGACAGGCCAGGTCTCAGAGCTCTGGAAGGTGACTTGCCACCATCACCATCCTCTCACCCATCATTGCTGTTCCCACCATGGAGGGGACAGGCCCACCCTGAGCCCTGGGTGGGGGTCCTCTTATGCATCACATCAAGAGGGTCAAAGCTGCAAGGTCCAAATTCTGCCCCCAAATGAGCAGGTGTGACCATGGCTGTGTGCACAAGGACCAGGACAGCAGCTCCCAACCACGCCCAGATGGGACAGGTAACACAGAGCTACCTGTGGATCACAGATCAAAGATTCCTGTTGAACCATCTATCAAAAGCTTCTGGCCTAACCTCTGCCTCTTCCAAAAGACAGAATGTCCCGGCTTCCCATCCACAGGATGGGGAATGCAGAGACTTGTGCAACAATTTATAATTGCACAGCTCAATCACTCAGCACCTATGAAACACTTGGAATCCATGGGAGTCAGGTCATTACACAACATCCCGCTGGATTTGATTTAGACACCCAAGGGTGGCTCACTAGTTTCCAGAAGTTCTGAAGAGCCCAGGTCCCTGCAGTGTGGCAGGAAGGCAGGTGCTCAGCACCCTTGAAAAATTCATGTGGATTAGCTGAATGGAGATACAAAAGGTCCAAATTTTGGTTCCAGACATGGAAGACCTAAAGTCAGAAGCAGGGTGCTGGGATATCAAGCCTTTACAGAAAGAAGAGAACAGTCCTACCAGGGCAATGAAGCTCCAAGGGATGTGGAAGCTGCTAGAGAAGTTTAATTTGGAAGCTCCAGACAGCAAAAAGCTCCTTTGCAGAGAGGATTTACACTTAAGAAATACCAAAACTTAGAAAGTTAAAAAAAAAAGAAGAAAAACAGACCTTAAAGCAGCACACTCAGTGAAAATCTCACACTGACTCTGGCAGCACCTTCTCTGAAGCAGTGACCTACTCAAAGCCAGAGGTACTTGAGTGTGTTACAGACCACATAATCTGTCATGCAGAGACCACTGGCCAAATGAACTCGTAAGCTCTTGGAAGGAAGAGGAAATTTAAATACAAGGCAAAATTCATCGATTTGCAAAAAATGCTCCTGAAAAAATTACAGAAGAAACATTGCTCCAACACTGAACCGACAGTGATGTTTGTATGAAAAGTGAAAACCTGGTTACTACAGGCTCCCTCAAACACTGAGATGTCTCTGCTGAGGCCTTGGAGGCTGCATTTTAGTTGTGCTGACTTGAAAATACAAGTGATTACATCCAGATTCTGCAACTTTTACGAAACAGGACAGATTCAATCACAGAAAAAAGTTCAAATTCTTTGTACCTTTGACTCTGAAATCTGCCTCCAAGGCTTTCAGGCAGCACTCCTTTCCACAGCAGAAAGGTAACAGAAATCACTAATAATAAAGATGTGAAGTGATAATTACAGAAATGAGGAAGAGACAGAAATATTTACAGGAAAATTCACACCAGTAGTAGGGAACATGCCAGTTTAGGATATTCCTCTTTGGCGTTTAGGTCTTGGGTTTGTTTTTTTTCCCAAAAATGGTAGAAATTCTCAGGTTACTTCCCAAAGAACTCCACCAGCTGCAGGCTATGCAGCTACAGAGCCTGACCCCACATGCCAGAAGGGTACGGGAAAGCCTAAGAGGAGATTAAAAGAGCAACAGACACCTCAGAGAGCCTTTGGAACGGCCAGAAAAAAAAAAAACCTTTCCAGGAATATCAGTCCCTGAACTACACAGGAAAAAAAAAGAAGCAGCAAAGTCTGATGTGCAACTGGACCTCCACTGACTTTTGAAGAATCCAGCCCCGACAGTTCAGCAGAACATCCAACACACTCTTGGGGCAGCTCTTTGGAAAGCTCTTCGGGTTCTCCCAGGTGTCACAAGGAGAAGCTCCACACAGGGCAGCTCTGGAAAGCTGAAGTCCCAATAAATCCATGAAGATACTCACAAGCTATAGGGAGACTGTGGAGTTCAGCTGGACACCAGACACTTCAAACATGAAGTTTGTACACTATGAGAGATTAGTTCATTTTGTCACCTTTCCAGGTGAAACTGCAATGCTCTGGTAATCAGGTTCTCAAGAGGTGGCAACTCTGAGAGTCAAGAGACTTCCCAGGCAACAGACAGAACACTCAAGAAGCAGCATGCTGTCAGCCAAATACCAAACAACATTCTCTGTGCTTGCCCATTTCCTAGCAGGTCAATCTAAATCCTCTAAGTCTACATCCAGGTATCAATGCACAAGAATACAAAGCTTTCCAGAAAACCAAAAATCTCCTCTAGAGCCAAATGGTTTCTATCTTGGTTTCAAGAGCAATGGGCAGCACAGCCCAGCCAGAAATCCTGCCATGCACAACCAGGGTCACACCTCACCACGTCACTTTTGTTAGTGTGATCTAAATCTCCTTTTAGCAAAGGCAACCAGCTGCAAGAAGCTCTGTAAAGCTTCCACATAGATAACGGAGTAATCTAATTTTGTTTGTGACCTAAATCCTACTTGGACACAGGACAGATGAGGTAAAAGGTGGGATGCCTTCCAGTTGGTATAATGGGTTAGAATTTGAAGAGCTCACCCTAACCATGGCTTGTGTCCTCCAGCCTTTGCAACGTCTGCTGCAGGGAAAACAAAGTTAGCAGCTGTTAATCTGGTCTAAGTGACAAAGTCAGCCTGAACTCACAAGGGACGTGGGCTAACCTGGCAGGTCTCCACAGCCTCAACTGCTCCCCAGCCTGCACAGGATGGTAATCACACAGCCTCACTGACTCTGACCAGGCATCAGCCATCAGCAAAACTCCTACCTCTTCTCTAGACTGCATCCTTTCAAGTATGAATTATATTGCCCAACTACTGTCTATAATTCAGGCTCTATTCTACCCTACCCTGTACAGGTCACATGTAAAATTATGTTTACAACTGTGTTGGATGCCCTACAGACAGGCAGGAAACGTATCATGCCTAGATGAAAATCTCTTTGCACTTCTCAAGAAGATTTGGTGGCAGCAGTTCCAAACAAGACACACCTCCTCCATCACATGCAGCCACAGAACTAGAATGGACCTTCCTTCCAAACCCCTGCCTTGCTTTCTGCTGCTCAACGCACCACCTCAGGCAAAAGCAGCAGAACACCCCAGATCGGTGGATCCAAACCACAGAACCCCAAATTTCATGTGAAAAATTAACCCCTCTGTATCTTCAGATCCACCCATCCGGACCAAGGGCTTGTCCAGGACAATCCCCAGCAGTGTGGAGCCAGTGCTCATTTTAGGAGGACATTCAGGCTGTTCAGCTCCACCAGGCTGAGAAGTGGCTTGGTGAACAGAAACACACTCTGCATCAGGAACACGTCTGGGTGAGCAGGTCTGAAATATCCACTTCAAATCCAAAGTCTAGAAAAGGTTTCCAGCCTACTGAGGAAAAAGTCATTCCAGCATCTCTGGGAAGAAGGGAGGAGATAGATACACATCAGCTGTGAGACAAACACTTGACAGAAGCGTGCAATCAGAAGATGTCAACACTGCTTTTGAGGAACAGCTTCTGCTATGGACACATAAAGGACACGAGGACAATTTGCTGCACCCAAGCTCAGCCAGCCTCACCACAGAGAGAGCAATCAAGCTAACAGCACACATCTCTTTCAAGCAGAAATGGACATGACAGCTTGCAGCCTCCCAAGAAAGCTTTAGCACAGACATATCACCATCAATTTTAGCACTTGAACTGCTACCATATCCAACCCAAATCACCTGCAAGCCCTCACACCTAGTAATATCATTAACCAGCCCAGGATCCAATCCCTGCCAGCAACCGCAATTCCCACAGAGAAAGAGCAGCACCTGTCTTGGACAGTGCTGACAATCACTTGCACAAACATGAAACTTAAGATGTCACAGACTAACAACAAAAGCTCTTCTGTGCTAGACAGGAGCCACTGTGACTTCCAGTGAATCCGAGACAGAAATCTGCACAGATAAACACAGAAAAGTCAAATCCCTATGGATGGCTGATGGTGGGACTCACTAGCTGAGACTAAGTCCTTTATCTAATGGACTAAGAAGGTCAGAGAGATTAAAGAGCCCCAGAAGGGGTTCTGCAGAAAATCTTTATAAGAGTTTGATGATGTGATGAGACACAAAAAGTGAGTATCTAAATGTGAGCTCTATAACCAGTAATAATACACTATTTCAGAAAGGAGCAAGAAGGAAAGAGGAGGACTTGCTGGACAGGTCACTCAAAATTTTAAGAATCATCTAAAGTACTCTATAAAATTTCTCTATATTGTAATTACCATCAATAACTCATCAGAAACATGTCCCTAATTTGATAAAGGCTTGTTTGAAAATCCCCAGCATAAAGAAGCTCCCAGGAACAGAACCCAGCAGGTATGTCCTGTGGAAGCAGAAGGCACTGAGCTCCAGGACAGAGGCAGTGACATGCAGAGCCAAGCAGGAGCAGTCTATGACAGGGACACTCCAGAGAGCCCAGGCAGCAGGGAGGCTGCAGGTGCAGCTTCTGAGATTTGACGCTGAGAAAACTCCTGAGACCTTAGAGAAGAAAAATGTGGGACATCTTTTCCATGCTTGCTGCATCTGCCACAGGGACCAGCTGCAGAGCAGCACTGTCCAGCTAGATTGGTGGATCTGAGGATACAAAGCTGATCTTTTTGGTGCTGATGTACCCCGGTATTTACCAGAGTCAGGAACAGCTCTGTGCCACACTTGCTCTCTGACTTTGGACAGGGATATCCTGGGGCTAAACTGGCTAGAAAACTCACTGAGACCTAAACTCTGCATAACTCCTCTAACATTTTCCTGTTGCTAAAATGATAACCCTCAACCTTTGTTTTAGTGCTGAAAACAATTCTAACACAGTTATGGCTTTCACAAGTAACACAGAAAAAAGAAATTCTAACAAAAAGTAATAAGCTGATTAAAGAGATAGGAAAACAACAGTGACTCAATCTAGACATTAATTATAGGTGTATCTAGCATTATCAGCTACAATATTCAATTCAATCAATTCTAGAAGGGATTAGCTCCAGTGTAAACCAAGAAGATCCCAATTTAACCTTTTCTTTCATTCTGGAAAAAAAATCTTTTACAGTGACTCAAACGGAGAGATTTAAACAACCTACAAATAACTGGACTAATCAAATTCCATTTAACTAACACTGGGTGTTGGCTAATTCATTTAAAGTTGTTCCACTAGTTGTGCCATTGGCTTTATACTCACATGTGTGGATTTTGGAAAGGAACTCCAGAAGTATTTAGAGTAAATCTTGCTGTAGACTTGAAAGGTGGATTTGCAAAATTTAACTTCAGCGCTTTGCGTTTACCTGGGAGACAACGAACATAAAGTAAACTTTTTGTCAGCACAAAATATTCAGAGCATCTGGAAATAAACGGAAAAAAAAGACGTATTGTAAGAAAAGGATTTTACATTTTACAACAATAGCAAATCACAGCTTGTGTTAGGACACAGGGATGGTGACAGAGTCAGCTCTACCAAGGTCTTCCCCAGCTCATTCCAAGGCTGTTGCCAAAGCAAGGCATCCACAGCATCTCCCGTGACAGATGGAGCACCTGGATCTCCTGTCAGGTCTCCAGCAACCACAGCACCTCCAACCCCAGGGCTGAGCATCCTTCTCCACGTACACCCACGGGGCACAGAGGCCTGACCTGCCACACACAGCCTGGGCACACCACCAGACCTGGAAGGATGGCACTGAAGAGGGAAAGGGCACCTTGGGATGTCTTTTATGTGACACTCCAAGCACAGGATGGCTGTTGGGGGTCCTGACCCTCCTTAGGCTAGCAGCAAATGGAGATAACCAGGCTTGAGGGAGGGTGGGTATCTGTGTACTCCTTCTGCCATGTGAGCTGCCAAGCAGAGAGTGTCTGAGGGGTGACCAGGAAACCAGGTAACTGACCAGGAAACTGCAGCTAACTAAGGAAGAAGTAGGAAACACAAAATAAATAGTAGTGTAAGAGGGATCCTGGTCACTGCACCAGTCACTGGTTCTATGTTTTCCACTGATGGTGACCTGCCCCACCAACAGCAGTACTGGGACTACAAAGTTTTCCCTCCCCAGCCCTCCCACTGGGGTACAGAAGACCCTGTCTTATTCCCACTGGGGTACAGAAGACCCTGTCTTATTCCCATTTGCCCACAGGAAACCTGCACTCCTTCACACCAAAACATCTGAAATGAGCCCTCTTCTCCCTCCACCTTCCCGGGAGACCACGACTGAGTCCCCCCAGCTTCCCATTGCCTGGGTGATGTCTTTGGGTTGGAAAGGTCCTTAAAGATTAACTCATCGCAACCCCTGCCATGGGCAGGGACACCTTCTACTGGTTGATCAAAGCCCTGTCTAATCTAACTTTGAATGATGAGACAACCACAACTTCTCTGGGCAGACTGTGCCTCACCACTCTCACTGTAACAACCCATTTCAAGCTGACACTAAGGACACTCAGCCAGCACAGACCCAGAGCACTTTGTGCCTCACATTTGTCCCTTGAGCAAAGCATGAGGGCAGGTCTGCAGCAACAAGGAACCAGAGGGTTCTGTGAGTGCACAACCTGTCACAACACCAGCCATTGCCTCACTGACCTCCCACACCTCTTCTGACTGCTGCCCTGAGGGCATCTCCCCTCTCACACAGAGCAAAACCAGACTGAATTCACAACTGCAAGGGGTCTGGAGGAACCTGCGGAGAATGGCCACACAGCCCCTCACTCACAGGTCCCGTCACAGCAGCACAGATCTGCCCTCAGACGGAATCCAGGGATTTCTTCTATTATCCTTTGTTTCAATCCCAAGGCTGAAACCCCTCTGTCAAGGGCAGTTACATTGTGCTGTAAGGTTTTCCCCTTCTCACAGCAATGTTTATACAGCTCAGGGGAACACAGGACTTGAAGTGGCCCAAGGCTAAAATTGACACAATTAACTACAAACCCTCATCAGAAAATCTCCTCAGAGCCTGCTCCTATTTTTACTATTTGTAAACTTTATACACCAAGTTTTTTCCTTACTCAGGCACAGAACACTTTGTAACACAGTTAAATATTGGTGTATTGATTTCAAGCTTAGTAGGTTTCTAAGGACAGTTTAAATTATGTTAATTCACCACCTGAAGCTGGATTTTCTACAAGTCCAACAAATACAGAAGCTTAGGCTGCCCCTGGGAAGCAAACAGGATGGTTTGTTTCTGCTCAGCTGATGAACAAAGAATGTGACCGGGAAAAACGAACATCCTGAGAAATGCCAGGAATTTCCATCCAGCACAGATCACATGGAAATGTACTGTAAGTGAAACAACAGATTCAAATGAAGCAAAGTCTGAGGAGAGCCAAAGCAAACTGTGTTGTTCCCCAGCAGCCTTCCACAGCTTCAGTTGTGGACTCCAAACTTTGAGTTTCATCCTAAACAAGACTTTTGACTCCACCTCTCTATTCCTTGCAGACACATCTTTCTAACTGGAGGCAAAAGAAGCCCTTTAGATGCAGGAGTTTTGCTAAGCGCAGGTTCATTACAGACCACCCTGCCTCACTACAACAAAAAGATTGTTGGTGCTTCTGGAATTCACTAATTCACTAATGCCCATCACCACCACCACCACCAAGGCTGTGTGACCAAACTGCCAAAAAGTGTGATGCAGAAATATCCACCCTATATAAACTGCCTTTTAAAGGTTCTGCTAACATAACACATAATTCCAATCATTAACCATTTCAACAATTACTTCTCTGAGAAGTTTTACAGTAAAGATTATGGGAGACAGAATGATTTGGAAGAAACCAAAACTAACTCTGCAATAGATAACTTTTTCAAAAATTAGGGTAATCCTCAAAACCAGACCTGAAATCATGAAGTTTGTTGACTTATGGTCTTCCCAATTGTGACTACTGGGTTTGTTCAGCTGCATGTTAACGGTTATGCCAAGTCCAGACCATATTTGAAAGCAGGATAGCCTGGACTTTGGCTGAGCAGAAGTAGCAAGTACTACCTTGTGTTTTGAGGGAATCTAAATTGGAGTGTATCCTATGTTAGGTTGCTCTCCAAGAAGAAAAAAGACAGCCAAAAATAGCTTTCTGGTTGTAAATAAATTAATCTACCCATAAAGATAGAAATCTTTATTACAAATCATCCCAGCCTTAAAGTGGTAGTGGTGGTGGTGTCCTCAAAACAATTTTTGAAAGGATATCATCATTCTACCACCAGGCCTGTGCACTGAACTGAGTTCCAGGAGTGATACCTTGTGTTCCAAATGCACAACCCTTGGAATTCCACGGATCACAGCCAAAACGGACACTGGGGAAAGCACCTACACAAACAGCCCCAGAAAAATCCAGGCTCACAGCAGCCCTTGTTCCTTGCTGCACTGGTGAATGGGTGCTAGGCCAAGGACAGAATTATTTATGTGCTGCTATCCGTCACCAGAATTAATCCAAGCACTTGGCTCTGCAGTTCAGTTCTCATCACTGTGAGGCCCCTTTAGCACCACCACAGCCAACCAGCCTTCAAACAACAAGAAACAGCTGTCCAGCAGGTCACATGCAGGCCAAAAGTATTCCTCCAGAGTCAGATTGTGTACTGCTATTTTTACTTCACCTAGGACATCTATGATTTACAGAATCACAAACTCATTAAGGTTGGAAAGACCTCTAAAATCACCAAGTCCAACCATCACCCCAGCAACACCACCTCATTCACCATCAAACCATGGCCTCAAGTACCACATCCACATGTTTTTACACTTCCAGGCATGGGACTCCACCACCTCTCTGGGCAGCCCCTTCCAATGCTTGACAGCTGAAGAAATTTTCCCTAACATCCCATCTAAACCTCTCCTGGCACAGTTTGAGGCCATTTCCTCTCCTCCTGTCCCTGTTCCCTGGGAGTAGAGCCTGACCCCTTCCTCCTGTTCAAGGAGTTGTGCAGAGCCAGAAGCTCTGAGCCTCCTTTTCTCCAGGCTGAGTGAATCCTTTCCCAACTCCCTCAGCTGCTCCTGGAGCTCCAGTCCCTTCCCCAGCTCTGTTCCCTTCCCTGAGCACACTCCAGCCCCTCCAAGTTTGTCTTGTCATGAGGGATTCAAGGTGCCTCAGCAGTGCCCAGCACAAAGAGACTTGACACTCTGCTGGCCTTGCTGGACACACTGTGGCTGGTACAGGATACCCTTGGCCATTTCTTCAAGCTTCTAAGTCACCATCTGTTGGGGAAAGCAATTCTAACTTCCTCCTAGAATTTCCTCACCACCATTCCTGCATGCCACACCTCAAGAGCACTGCTCACCACGCTCAGGTTACACAGAACAAAATGCTCCCTTTTCAAGCAGTAAGATTTTTCAAAACAGCAGTAGTTTGATGTATTTTTCCAAGTTTCTATCTTGCAAGGGTACAAACTGATCCTTGTCAAAATGTTTTCCACTCAGTTCAACTCTGCAGGATCAACCTCTTGCTGCTACAGCCTGAGCACAGTGTTTCAAGTGAGTCACAGTGCACAGGTCAAGTCTCTCTGGTCAGATGCTGAAGTCACTCTGTCTGTGGACTGATGGTACACCAGGGATCAAATCTGCACTCTCTTTCCTTACTGCAACCAGGAAAAAAAAGAGAGATACAACCACAGAAACACAAACTGTGACAGCAAACAGCAGGAAGGAAAGTCAATGGATCTGAAATGAACTGTGAAATCTTTCTACTTCTCCCTTGTAATATTAAAATACATCAACAAAATGACAGAGGAAATGAGGAAAAATGGATTATTTACTTCCATTTGGAAACAGCTGGATGCTTGAGGTCAATTTCTTAATAGAAAACTATCAGTTCTGATTTCTTCCAAGGTAATACCAAGCAAAGCTAGTGCAAACCCTAACGTGAGACAGGAAAAAAAAAAAAAAAAAACACAGATCTCTGCTCTTCCAACAGCTTTAAATAACCAAACTGCTGTATCTTGTCTGCTAACAAAATGCCTGCTTTGATGTAGAGACAGCAAAGAACATCTACCTGCATTCAGAGCTGCAGCCCGGCAGCTGCTGACATCCTGAATGCTCCCAGGATTTCCAGCTGGTTATTCCTGCTGCTTCCAGCATGGCTCTGCCTGCCCACAGACCCTTCCAACCTACCATCTTGCATTTATATTTCCTTCCTTCTCAGTTTTTCTCATGGATCTACTCCAAAACCAGCACAACTAATTTGAGACTAAAGCAGGTTTCCAGTCTTACATTCAAGAGAAACTATTTTTCAAGAAAAAACTAGTCAAATTTTTAAACAAAACCTGAAGAACTTTAGCATATCATGCAGTTCTGTTTGAGGAGTCTGGATGAAAGAAGAGGCCTGGGGTTTGACTCATTAGTTTTAAGAGCTGCAGCTAAGGAAATTCATTTTAAAGGGTACAAATATTCTCAGTGCATCTGTCTGTTACTGACGTTTTTAGTCCTTCAATGAAACCTTCAATTTCGTACAAACTGAGAGTCAGCATTCAAATCTGAAATGATGATTTTTGCACAGCAAGAGTAAGCTAAGCATGCTCATTTTCAGGAGTCACCTCATTAGAAAGAGGATTTAGCCATAATTCACGCACAGCCTCAAGTGTGCTTCTAACTAGGGAGTACAAACATCCAAGCCTAGAGCAGCCAGGACTCTGGAAGGATTACTGGCCACTGCCCTCATGAATACACACCATGGCAAAACAATCATACTAAACAATATTTTAATGAAGCATCTGCATAATTTGGGGCTGGGAGGCGATTTACAGTTGCACCAGCACACAGCAACTCCATGACTCGCAATGCAGGATACAGGCTACATCCAACAGCACTTCCAGCATCTATAAATACCTCCACCACAACACCTGGTAAAGTAGGTTAAGCTTAGAGGGCAAGAAGTTGCAATCGGATTAAGATTAGTTCCCTTAGACTGGAAACTCCTAGAAGCAAAACCTGAGAATGAAGTCTCTGGACTCTCCAAAACCCCATAACCTTTAATATTATTCCAGATCCTACCCTGCATGGAAACACCGTTTGTATAAACAGGGTTAAAGGAGAGTGCAGCACTCTGGTCAGACAGCAGCTTCCAGCCCAAACTGGGGTTCAGGCAATTTCTAGCTGGAGAGCAGCATTTAACACACGGCTCACAGTCACAGTCCAGTGCCAAGCCTGGTGAGACTCTGCTGCAGAGAACCTGGAGGGTTCAGCTGTCCACACGGGAGGTGCTGCCAGGCCAGGAGTCTGTGTCTGCCCTCACAGCAGCACTTTGCTTCACCCAAAATATTCCTGCAACCTGTGCCTGAGGCAGCCGTGGCATAACCCTGCAGAGCTGAGCCTGTCATGGAGCAGGTGACAGAAACAAAGGGTGACACTGCCCTGGGAAATTTATTGTCCAGCACCTGGAGCCTCTCCTGTTGAACAACAGTAATAAATTATGCAAAGGGCCATGCCAGGTACTCTTTCAATCTGAAACAGCACAGCAACAATTATATAATATACCACAAGAAGGAGGACTGGGGAGTGAGCTTGGTTGATTTTATTACTTTTTTAATTTTAGGAGCTTATACTCAGACTAAAAGGAAAAAAAGTCTGCCCTTGAGGCCTTTGCTTAAGGTCCTTAATAGAAAGGATTTAGTTTCTGTGGATAAAGCAACAAGCATGTTTCCATCATCCCTCTAGATACCTTAGGCCAGCAAAATGGCAATGCCAATCACAGCCTGCATCCCACTGGCTCTGATAAACACCTTGGACTCAGCCACCAGACTGAATCCTCCAGTCACAGAACCACACAATAAGAAGCCCTCCAGAGGCAGGGCAATAAGAATAGTTACATGTTGCCTGTCACCAAGTAGTTAAATAACCAGAAGGAATAAGCCAAGAACACGTGTGTGTGAAAATGTTCAAGCTGCACTAACATGCACAAATAAAATGTTGGAAACAACCTGTACTATAGTGAGCAGACTCATACTGGACTGGGATTTTAATGGGCTTCAGACTCTCCTGGGGAGGGATAATGCTGTGACCCCAGCACTGGGCTGCCTTTCCACTTGACCACTATTTCCACAAGAGATAATCCTCTGTGCAATGTTAGCACAGCAGATCTTCATGTCTGGATCCAAAACTCTGTAACACACAGAGTTTTTTTCCTAATACTACCAGCCTGACATCTATGCATAACTAAAAATACACCAAGCCAATTTCTCAAGTTTGGATCTGCTTCACAAGAACTGGTCTCTTGCTTGTGAGTGCCCACATGTGCTGTTCTCCTGAACATCTGATCAGTGTCTTCACAGCCTTAGAGAGGAACTGAGCCCTTCTGAAAAGCTGGTCTCAGCTGCAAGGCTCTTTCTGCACTGTTACACTGGGAAAGATTTTGATCTGGATCCTAAGAACACCTTGGAATACATGGTCCCAACAGGCATTTTTGTTTAGTTCTGCTGAATTATAATGGAGATGTGTACAGTTGCTTAAGCAAGAAATTAAATCACAAGTCTACAGGGTATATAAAGCTTTTAGTTGTCTTTGAAAGCACTTGGAGAACTTCTAGACACTAAATCCAAGGCAATTTTGTGCTAAGCTTTAGAACTGGTATCTGTAGATAGATCAATCTGATCTATTTTTCTACTTGTCCAATCTGGATCTCAGAAAGATGTTCTAATTGCAGGGGTAAGGGCTAGATCTAAAGACAAAAAGCGTAAGAACAGTTGCAGCAGTCCATCTAGCACATCACCCTGCCCTCCATCACAGCGCTGAGATGTCAATGAAAAGAGTGATAACCAAAGCCACAACATCATTCCTTTGGATATTCTTTCATCCTCCAACCACTTCCACCTCAAGGCCTTCCTCAGTCAGCCATGGTACCTCTGTATTTAATGACTGTTGCTGATTTCACTTCTACAGTCAGATCCCATCGTCTCATTGCCTTGTGAGCACCAGACCTCATCGTGCCAGGCTGGCAAGAACTCACCCAACTCAACCTAACACTTGATTGAAGCCCTCAGACTTGAAATCAAGTTGAACAACACAAACCCAACACAGCAGCTCAGTTATGTGCAGGCTGTCAGCAGAGACACAACTGTCACCTCTGCCTGGAGCTCTGTCACCACCCACTTTCTCCCCTTGTCACACAGGACCTGCCCTGGCACTTGCATTTGAGACACAACCTGAGTTTGTTGAACTTCCATCACTCTGGCCAGCACAGCAGCAGCACAGACCTCCCCATGGCCACACAGCAGGTCTGGGTGCTCCCCCTGGATGCACTCCCTGTCTGCAGGAGAGCAGATCCTCCACGCCACAAGGGATGTACACAGCCCAGCACCAGGGTTTGCACAGCACCCTCCACTATGGCCAGGAGTGCCCTGCTGCCATGTCACAGCTCATCTCCCAGCACTCGAACTACTCTGCTTTCCAAGGAAGTGAAGAGGGAAAAATGAAGTAAAATTCACGTAGCAAGGAATAAAAAACAAAACAAAACAAAAACAGACAAAAAAAAATCTAAAGAAAGCTTACTTCAATGAACTTTGGTTCACTTTCATTACTCTGTTCAAACCTTTCCTCCTGCTGAAATCCAGCAGAAACACCCAAAGGCCAGTTATTTCTCAACACTGAAATAACTTAATGAACACTCAGAGGCTTTGTTAATCACATCACAGCTCTGTGAACATCAACTTTTGGGCTGATGTTTTTCTTACAAAAAAAAAAAAAAAAGATCTTGTGCACTCATAAAACTTCTAGCTTTGTCCTGTCTTGTGAAGCCTTCACTACAAATTAGCAATACCCTGTAGCAGGACAAGCACAGGAAGGAACCCCTGATTCCCACTGCTGAGACATCTCAGGCATTGTCTAATGACTGATGTTTCCAACAGAATTTGCAACTTTAATAGCTTGGCAGCATCAAACCCTCCTCAGAAAGACACACGGTGATGGCACTCTTGCCCAACATTGTCATTCAAGTGACAAAACACACAGAATGCCACGAATGAGCTGCTGCTCTGCTGCTCTGCTGGAAGGAGTGAAGGCAGCAGGTCCCAAACCCCTTGCACAGCTCCACTGAAGGCTGGAGTCAACCAGGGATTTGGGCACAGGGCTGCTGCCTTCAGGAGCCTGGCAGAATGCCAGAGCTGGCTGCTCTCAACAGCCTTGTGGATATCTCCTTACGTGGCAGAAATCTTCATTTTCTTGTGAGCAAAGAAAATACCGAAGTGTGACAACAAATAAACTTCTTCCTGAAGGAAGAACTGCACAGATGGACACAACAACCCTGACTCCAACAGCCAAGGGATCTGCAGCAAGACACTTCCACAGCAATGAACAACAGACTGGCTTTGGAACATCAGCTGATACAACTCTAGACAAAGACCTTGCATCCTGACAGTGAAGAGATAACAGATCTAGGAAGACAGTATTTTAAATAAAGACCTTAACACCATCATTCCTAATGCAAGCAAACACTGCAGAAAGTGAAAGTAGAGAAATGAGGAGCTGCAATCACGTTACCTGCAGAGCAGGAAGCTGAGGGTTTTGTGGTTTTCCTTTTCTGTGTGGTTCCAGATGAGTAAAACCCCAGTGTTTCCAGCCAGGACAAACTCAAGCCTCTGCAAAGCTTGGCTCCAGCACATGGATCACAGTCAGGAGGTGAAACTTCTGTGGAGAGCTCTGGTTTCCTTCCACCACCCAGCTCAAAGGGTTCTGCTCCCCCAAAGGCTACACAAACCCTTTATTTCCAGAGCACAGGAACTCCTGCTGCCTTTTTATTGCTACAGTTTTTATAATTGAAAAAAAGAGTGCTTTTATTACATTGTATTTATCTTGCAGCACTATTAACAAGCCCTGACCATAGGACTGAGGTCTTGCTGTAATGAAATAACACTGGGAAGGGATCTTCACATCAAAGTCTGGGAAATGAAATTTCAAACAGTTTTGAGGTTTGCAATCCTGGTAGAAGCAGAGAAAAAGAGGAGAGTCCTTGACCCTTTCATTTTCTTTATATGGACCTGTCAGAAAAATGTAATAGGGAAGGAACTACCCCTGAGAACAGCCCTTCCCACAGACAAGGCAGAGCTGGGCACAGGCAGGAGCCCAACACATGGAAATGGAGAATGGCTTGGGCTGTTCCCTGGGCAAGGAATGCCTCGGGACAGGGACTTCAGCCACGGGAAGTTCAGCACTGCATCCTGCTGCTCTGCAGAGCTGCATCCCAGTGCACAGCAGAAGCTGCAAGCTAAAAGCTGCTCTCTGGGCCAGCAGGAAGTCAGTTCCATTGCATATTCCCCCCCTCATTTCACTGTTTATTAATACCCTGACTGCTTTACTCTCAGGATCTCCCAAATCTAGGTTAGCAGAACACCAACACACCTCGTCCCTCACCTGACAGCACACAGTTTTGCCAAATTATTCACTAAGGCAAAGCTGCCATCCTGAACTGAGGCTTGTTGCTCTTTTCCCATGAAAAGGCTGTAGAGCACTGGGAATTAAATCCTGCCACTTCTCAATGGCTTACATGAGAAATTCAGACACCTGTGTTACATTCCTTTCATTTACAACAAGCAGAGGATCTGCAAAGCATCTCTCTCCAGTAAAACCTTTGATCTTCCAGCACTGAGAACAGCAATTGCCTTTTCCTTCTCAGCACAAAATAACCCTCACCTTCAAATTAAAGATGTTCTTCTGGAGGAAAAGTGGAGGCAGAGCAAAAAGAGTCACTTAATGGGAGAGGACAACAGGTATGTGCCAGCTGTGCCAGGTCCAGGCCAGACCCCTCCTCCCCTCTGTAAGTGCCACCAGTTTCATCATCAGCAATTACTGAGCACTGACTGAGTACTTGAAAAAAATGAATTAACACCTAATAACTCCCGTCATTCTCATTAATAGCTGGTAAGCACAACCTACAGAAATTGCCTACGAAAGAGGAAGCTAAATGGGTAAATGCATTCATGCTATTGTCATCCTTTCCTTCAAAATACATGTGACATTTGCATGGAACGTGCACAAAGTCAGTAAATACACTTCCGGCACTTTAACAAGTGGTTTAAAGAGAAAACTACAATTAAAATATACTCCGGGGGTAATTAAAGCAAACACACTGTCACTGTTTAGCAGTTAACAGTATTTTTAATGGAAAATACACAACATCAAAATTTCTCTTTGCTGTAAACCACTTTTTCCAGGAACAAATGGGGTTTGTTCTGTCAAAACAATCCTCTTGAGTGCTTTCCTAAGAGCTCACTTCTTAATCTGCCTGGTTAAAATCTAAAGGGGAAACAAGGCATGAGCACCTCTCAGCAGCTCTCTGGGCTGACACACAAGGTGCCCATCCTTGGAGATGAAGATCTCCACCAGGCAACACTGCAGGAACACCCCAGCAGCAAGAGCATTAGGGTTTGTGGGCTATTATCAACTATTTTATTATTGACTATTCTTGTGCATCTTCTGCATTTTTAAGGCAAACTGTGATGATCTGGCAAAGAGGTGCTAAAATCTTGGTTTGATGCTTTTTCTTAATGCCTTTCAGCCTCCTGGGTCTGGCCTAGCTGCATTCCTGCCTCCAGGCATAGGAGTCAGCAAAATGAATTGAATGGGAACATTTCACAGCCTTCAGGGGGTGGCAGGGAGCTCCCAGCATGGCAGGTGAGAACAGGAGCACATCGCTGCTTGCAGGGCAAAGTGCACTGCAGATTCCAGAGCTGGAAGCACACACTTTCACTCCAAAACTGCCAAGGTCAGAAAGCCACAGCGATGCCGTAGGGATTTTTGTCACCTGCTCTCTGGAAGCCCTTTGGCGGCAGCCTGGCCCCGTGCTACCAGCAGCTGTGCTCCGCAGCCACCAGCAAAGCACTTCCCATGTTTCCCTACACTCCCAGGTAGCCAATACAGTGAACAGGGCTGGGGAGAAAGGATTCACTGATTATCACTCTTCAGCTTGTGGCAGCCTCGGAATCCCTTGAAAAGACAAAACAACCAATTCCCTTCCCTAAGATCCCATTCATCACCAGTTTACTCCAGGGCTACCTTCCAGTTAGACCCAGCTGCTGAGCTCTAGAAGAACTTCATTACATTGCAAAATCCACTGATGACAAAGCCTTTTTATTTCCTTTTTTTCCTGTGGAATATCTTTTATTCAAGATTTTTTGTTCGGCAGCAGACTTCAACCCTTCAAACACTCTACCCCTGACAGATCTCAGCTTCAGCTGAAAGGCACTGCTGGGGAAGTAACTAAACTCCTGCAGAAGCCTTTACAGTCTTAACATGCCAGACAACTGTGAGCTGGCAGAAAGTCTGACACAAAAGCAAGCCATTGTCCTTAATAAATATTAATTAACCTTCTTGGGCTGCCATAGTTCATATGAACCATGGGGTACCAGCTGTTCCCAGCAAGTCCCATCTCTAACTCAGTCTCACCTGCAGAGCCATTAACAGAGCTCCATCACAGTCACCAGCAGGTCACTGCTCCCTTGTGCCCACAGGCCACTTCTCCCCATCCAGACACCTCCAGGCAACACCTCCCTGGGGAAGATGCTTCCTTTCCATCTCTTTTCACACCTCAGTCACTGCCCTCTCTGGTGTTCACACCTCAATTCCTGCCACAGAGCTCTAGCTTGCAAAAGAGGTTTGAAATTACAGCTTCTAACACCAAGTTTCTTAAATATATGTATATCCTGAGCTAATAGAAAGCTATTAAAGAATAAATAGGTGCTTTCCAAGCCTGTCCTAGGAGAGTAATTCTGAAACACAGGCTCCCTCTGTGCTGGAAAACTGAAATAGAGTTTATTCTCAGGTCTTCCAAGGCAGGAAGACACCAGCCTGCGAAAAGTAATGGACAACAAAGGATTTCCTGTGTACAGTATCTCAGAAGCAATGTCTCTGAACAGATATACAAAATACACTGAGATCCCAAGCTGCTCCAAGCTCCATCCAACCCGACCTTGGACACTTCCAGGCACAGCCACAGCTGCTCTGGGCAGCCTGTGCTAGGGCCTCATCACCCTCACAGAGAATCATTTCTTCCCAAGCAAAGAATTTCTTCCCAATCACACAGAAATCACACCTGATAAGCATACGGACCTGGGTACAGATCCATTGCTTGATAAAAGGGGCAGGTCATGGCGAAGCTCCCACTGTTTGAGCAGTGACAAGGACCTGACCCACCAACACTTGGAAGAGGCAGGTGTGATCCAGCAGGCTCTGGGATGAAAGCACTACAGCAACGTGCATGAGGAATTTAGCACCTCTGCACTCTCAGGAAGCAGCAACCTTGCTGTTTACCCTTTTACTAGGATAAATAACTAGGGGCAAACACAAAATTTCACTGCTGAAGAAATAAGCACCATAAAATCTCTCAATAAAAATTCCCCAAGTGCACTGGATTTTGAAAGGCTGTGTAAAAAAGCTCTGCTGGTGTGCAGGGGGCAGGCGGGCCCTCGGGCTGGAAGGAGCCTGAGAGTCTGCCCAGCTAATCCCCACGGCCTCACGCTGGGTAACAGAAGACTGCTGCAAAAATATCAGCCAGTAGCCCCAACTGAGATCCAGCTATCTTCTTCCCCTGCCCTTGTCCCCATTAACTCCTTCTCACTCCAAGCTTCAGGAAAAGGAATGTGTGCGCCAGCCCTGCCTACAAATGCACTATCCCACACAAAAGCACCAAGAGCCCCCTCCTGGCTCCCACAAGGTGTCCCAGCACCACAAAGAAGTTTTCCACCTTTGCAGCCACCTGTGTGTGGCCCGTGGCCAGAGCCAGCACTGCTGCCCACCCGGCCCACGCTCACCCCAGAGCAAACTGACACACAATGTTTTGGTTTATGATGCTGCAGCTTCTCCACTACAGCAGGGCTCCCCAGTTTTTGCTGAGGAGGTGGGAGCTGCATCACTTTGTATCAACGATGCAAGAGTCATCTCTGCTCGTGGCACCAGCACAGTTTAGGTCTGCTCCTGGTGCTGCTGCCCTGGGAGGCATCTGAGAAGGGGGGAGCTGAGGTATACCAACCTGGCCTTGCTGCCTGTGTTTTCTGCTCCACACAAGATCATCAGCAAACTCCAGAGACAATGTGAACTCCAAAGATACTGCAAATAACATCCCATCAGTGGGAACAGAGCACCCATATGCTGCAAAGGAGAGAGGAGGCTGGGTCCTTGCCTAGCCCAAGGCACACCAGGGCAGGAATACCATCACACCCTAAAACACCTCCGAGACACAGGCACTACAGAGGGAGCAGCATATGCATGTCAAAGATGCCAGATCAAAGCTACACAGATGCCATGAAATCACCAAGGTGTGGCAACAGAAAGAATATATCAGCTAACGACTGAAATAGTCCACTGAAAGCCAGGAGTCCTGGTTTTAAACTGTTTTTAAAGAGGAGTTTGATATTCTTATGCATGAGGTAGAAAGGGGTAACTAGTGGAGACAAAGTATTAAACTTGTCATAGGAATCCCTGAGCACCCAGCTTGCCAGTTCCCTTAACGGGGCTAAGGGCATTAGCTGGGCTCTGGCTGGTCCCAGCAGAATGTGTGTGCCCACACAGTGCAGACACAATTCTTTCACTGTGTTGCTATATGTCATTATTTTACTTCTCTTTTCAAAGAGATTTCCAAAGGTTTTTGCACTTCTTTGAGCCCTAACATGCACCAGATCATATCAAACCCAGAGTCATCTAAAACAACTGCCAAACTTGGGACTGAATCATCAAGGTTGGAAGAACAAATCACTTTCCTCCTGGCACCAGTCAATGCTCCTGCTGGGCAGTAAAGCAGCAGCAACCCTTGGCAGCTTGGATGAAGATGACCCAAACCTCCCCTTTACCAGCTCAACTGCCATGGAGCAACCTGTGTTGGCTGATAAACCCACAACTTTTGAGCACAATGTCTGAAGGGACAGGAAGATGATGACCCCAGTCTTATTACACCCTCCATTTCTGCATTGCTCAACAACAAGGACATCAGCCTCTTGAAGAATGTTGTCACAGAGCAGTATCTGTGTTTGGTTTGGGTCTCAAGGAGTCAGGACATGCCAGCACAGGATTATTCTGAGAACACTGTTTAGCAGTCAGAGTATCACTCAGCTCTGAGAGGGAAACCCTACACAAAACTTCCCAGAAAGCTGCTAATTACTATGTGGAAACAACACTGTGGCGAAGTGGCTCCTGGACTGTGTCCCAGGTACTGGTGAGAGCAGCAGTGTCCTGGTGTGGGTTCAGGGTTCCTGCTGCCAGTTCAGTTCCAGGCTCCTGTTCAAGTCAGCCCTGACTAAGGCCCGTCTATATTAAAGCAAATTACCAGACCTAGAAACATTGCAGGGCTTCATTGAAATAAACTGTGCCTTCACACATTCTTCATTTCCTGTATTTTTGCAGGGCAGGAAAAAAGCAGCCATACTGGCAAATACAGAGAAATCAGGGAATTTCTTCAACTCACAGAGGATTCCAGATTCATGGTCCTGATGGGGAAGCCAGCTAAGCCCTCCCACACGACCCTCCAGACAGACACACATGGGCTTTGGACACCAGCTCCCACCACTCCTGTCTCAACCTTTGCCACTTCCACACTTGCTGAGAAGATCCTTCTCCCATCTGCTCAGCTGAAGTCCTCATGAGCAGGATCAGCAGGGCTGAAAGCACAGAGATAGGCCAGAGAGTAAATTTTTGTTCTCAGCCCCATGGACATCTAGCACTGATACACAGTGGCAAAGCTTAACCCATAAGAAGCCTATCTGGCTATGCATGACTCTGGCATAACCAGCTGGGCAGATAAGCTCCAGGCTATTACTCCAATTCTTCTCAAAAATAAATAACTTAATTAAAAATACATTTTCAAATAGATTTTGCATTTCCAGGAGAATGCTGGCAGGTCGTTCAGATATTCCACAACATGTGCTTCCAGTGCAGAAAGAAACCAATTGCCAAGCTGCTGCCTATAGCAGCACATTATCTAAACTTTTGCATCCAACTCTTTCTTCTTCCCACAGAAGTCTGAGCTCATTCACAACTCCTTTGTGTAAACTTGCATACTAACTTACACCTCAGTGTCACACGTTCTAGTGACAACAGCTGGCCTATACCAGACCAGAAATCTGACCTCTTCCCCAAATCACAAAGCAAACCAGCTCTAAAAGCTGACATGCAAACACTCCACTTTCCACACAGTGATTGTTACAGCTACCTACCCCCAAGGCAAAAAGGACCTTGAAGGCAGCATTGTACCAAGCCTGACCATCCTCCTCCCCCTTCCTACTTTCTGCCTACTTTATGCAAGTTTCTGAGTGGGACAAGAGGAGACCAGAGGATATCAAAGGTAGGATGAGGTTTCCAGAGTTTGGCATGAGACCAAGTCCTGAACTGACAATGCTCAGGAGAGGAACTGGTCTTTACAGGAAAACTCGGACGTGGTCCCACTGCTCCCCAGAAGAGATTTCCAAATGCAGTGCTTTCATCTTAGTCCACAACCCCTCCCAGGTCAAACAACACAGCCATATGTTTTTAAAGGAAACTGTTTTATCTCTGTCCACAAACCTCTTCAAAGTCCAAACACTTTGCTTTCTGGTCCAAAAGCAAAGAGATAGCTAATTCACTTCAGAGGACCTCTTCCAGAGAATCAGGTCCAAAGCAAACCACACAATCCTTTTGGTCCACAGAAAAAAAATAAGCCTAGACAAAAACGGATGAAGGATAAACTCCCACTCAGCTCAGCTGTCTGCTCCCAACAGCTGTCCTCCTTACGCCACAGGGCATCTCCTGGAGCACCTCAAAAAGATCAGATAAATTATTCAAAACACAGACTAATTCCTGGCGCTTGGACTCTTTGTTTGCTCCAGGACCAGCAGAGCTGTCTGCTTCCTGCAGGGCTCGCCCTGCCTCCAGTAAAGGGCAAACATCAAGGTTTTGATTTGCAGAAGAGGAAATCAATTTAGTAGCTAATAAATACACAATTTGTGCAATACACATACTCCCATCTCCCTTGATGCTCATAGAGAAGTTAATGGGCCATACCCACTAAACGCTGTCACTGTACCATCCATGTGCACAAAGTTCAGCTCACCTGAGAGGGGAAACAGGAGGGAGATGGGCAGCGATATATCGTGTTGGATTTCCCCCCTAACAGCAACAGCAGAGATCGCACCACCGAGGGTACAGCCTGAGGTGTCAAGGTCACACATTTTGGAAGATGCTCTGCAGCATCACATGATACTCCTGATGCAAATCCAGGCCAACGATACCTCACATGCCCTGCAAAGGATCTGTGCAGGCATGGAGCAGGCACCAGACAGGGCTGCAGAGAGCTCCACTGGGACTGTGCTTAAACAAACCTGTGACATCTCATAAAAATCATATTTGTAGCTTTCTACCTAACCACGAGGAGACACAGACATGTTACACCTGCATGAACTGCAGGACTATCTTGAAGAAACAGCCACCTAAGCAGACCAAGAAATGCACATCATGGGGAGCTTCAAGACCTAAACCTTCCCCTCAAACAAAAACAAACCCAGTAAGATTGCAGATGACCATCAGAACCAGAGAAATGTAACATAAAAGTGGAATGAGAAGTTTAGAACCAAAGTCAGGACCACAGCCTGTCCAGAGCACCAGCTCCAAAATGCAAATATTCAGGCTGACAAAGCTTCACTGCTGAGGCTGTGGCAGCTCAACTGCTGAGGAAGATCAAGTTTTCAACTCTCACTTCCCTCCTTATCATTATCTCCAAATGCATTTGGCTGCCAAAGTTTATGAACCTTCTTTTACATCCTTTGGTTTAAAACACATCTCTGCTGTCCTCTGGGTGCTCTGAGTTTACTGTATTAAATCACAGGAATTAGTTGAAATCTCTCCTACTGCAAATCTCCCTGGAGTCTATCCTTCCTTTCAGCTTCAGGGTCTCAGGAAAAAGGCCAATTCATCCAAACACAGTTCCAAAGAGGGAAGACAGGTCCTGAGCTGAGACCACTCCTGAGGCAAGGGACAAACATGGTCCAACATGGAAAATGCCTACAAGGTGAACAAACAGATGGGCTGTGTATTTCAAAGGTACATGGATGTGAAAGGTACATCCATACCAGCTCTTGCAGTCAGTTCAATGCTGGTAGCACAGAAGCAGCTCTTTGAGAGGCTGCCACAGGAGGTGTCACTTGCAGTGGCAGTTTTCCACTCATCTCGTATACAGTTTACATAAATCCACTCAGCAAACCTCAGCAAGAGACCTGTAACAGAGATAACTTGTCCAGCAACTCAGCAGCAGTACAAAGAGGGCGGTGGGGGTAGAGAACAGGGTGCAGAGTCACAGCAAAAATTGTTTTGTCTTGTTCAGACACTCATAACCACGAGTAAAAACGAAAGCTCCAAGGCTGCACAAATCCCTCCTGCAATCCTGTCCCAGGAGAACGAAATTAAACCCACTCTCCTTGCATTTCACACTTTATGAACAATGGCTTAACCCCTCAGCACCTTCAGGATAACTCTGAGCACTTTCCTTCTCATTGATTTTGATAATCAAGTATTTCAATATTTTGACAGCCAAGTCAGTGCCAGCTGTGAGCCTCACACTCATGTTCCATCCTTCAAACCAGAGGGACAACGAACACGCAAAGCTGTTCCATTCTCAGCCTAGCAGAGACACAGCATTCAAGTTATCTATGAGCTGAACTGAAGAAACACAGGTGAAGTAAGTGTCTCTCTCCAGGGATTTACCATGAGTAACTACTGCACATTAAGTAAACCAGCTGTAGTAACACACCTTTCTGAAAGACATTTTTCCGGTGCTCACGGCACTGTCATTAACCCATTGCTCACACATCCCTTCTGCAATCAAACAAATCCACAACATGAAAAGAAACCTGAGTACCCAGAAGACAGACAAAAGCCCTTTGCAAGGAACACCAGCAGCCTGGAATAATGTGGAAGATTCACATTACTAAAGGCATTGGCCAAGGGAGCAGCAGCAGAACTGCATAGGGAGAACCAGAAACCAGAAATCAACCAAACTGATACAAAACCAGTTTAAAAATGCAATAACTCCTAGGCAAATAAAGACACAGAGTCTTTTGAACAAGTGTCATCAGAGGGACTCAGTTTCTCATTGCAGAAGAGATGTTACAGCCCAGCAGCCCTAAATGACCAGGATCAACAAACAATTGCCCAAAACGTTTGTTCATCTCTCCAAAGCCAGCAGACAACACTGTACAATAATAAAAATAATCCATCCTGACCAAAAGATCTATGAAAAAGCCTACATCCCGAGGTGATACTTCCTGAACCACAGTGAAAAGGTTCAACTGGCAGTATCAGACAGGTTTTCCTCACCCTGCTGCTGCAGCAGAGCAATGCCCATATTCATTCCTAAGTCGATGCTGCTGTCTTAGTACAAGGCAGAAGGACACGACACACATCTAAGGAGGCACTTAAATATGATGAAGCCCATTTTAAATGAGGTACATGAGAGCAGGGAACATCACCAGCACCTTCCCAACACTGGTCCAGATCAGTGCACTTCAGTCTTTGAGAGGATGCCAGAAGCATCACATCCATTCAGAGATCTTTATACCTTCTTTATAAAGATCACTTCAGTGGAGCCTGGAGATGGATATTTGCTGCCAATTCCTACCCACAGGGCAGAGCACTACACAAACACCCTGCACAGCTTCTTCCCCTTACACAGCCTTCCTTTCCTGTCTCCACAGGCTACAACAGGTAGCCTGCTTCCTCCACCGGGAAGCAGATCTCCACATTTTCTTTCACATAAAATCTTATCAAACCTAAATCCAACAGAAGACATTCAGCTTCAAAGCTGCATGATGCTAAAAAGCTGTTTATGTGCATTTGATACATGCAGAGCTTGATGTGGTTACACGAGATTCCTGTAAGCAATGCTTCACTGCATACACATAAATTTAATTTCAAAGGCTACTCAACAACATGAAGTTTGCAAAATACATATTTTGGCCTCTTCTGCTTCCTCACAGAACTCATCTTCCTCTTGTAGGATAATTCTCATTTTGATGGGCAACAGTGTGACTTCCACACCTCCTGACTTCCTCAAATCAGCATAAAACAACTGAAAAGGCCTCCCAGCATCTGAGGAGACTAGTACTTTTGGGCTGCCCCCTTACCAGGAAACCAGACATATCAAAAACATAGCTGATTAAAAGTAAACCTTATGCCAAGACTCAAACACAAAGCAGGCATGGCCCCTTAAGGCCCACACAGGAATAAACTGGGGGCACAAATGAACTAAAATACACTGATTACTAAAATACACTGATTTGCTCTTTTATCATTCTTAACAAATGCAAATATGTCCAAGTGGACATACATCTGTCAATCTGCCAGAGTCAGCCTGCAGGAGTGCTGTCTGCTAACACACACAGGTTTGATAATTCTACCGAGGGCAAGAGTGGGGAGGGCAGCAGCTCCAGCCACTCCATGCACTCACTCAGGCAGCAAGCAACAGAGGAGGACACAGGAACCATGGCATCTCTTACTGAATTCCCATCCTGAGGATCAGTATGTGAAGCCCACAAATGGCTTCAAGCAACATTCTGCTTCTGCCAGTGCTGTGTGCAGGAGCCACGATCACTCCACTGACACAGTGTTCACTACACCCCCACACCAAATTCACCTGCCCACAGCGGCCGACAGAGTCCATCACGGCACTCAATCCTGTCACCAGCCAAACATGAACAATTCCTGACCTCTCAAAAAGCCTCCCAGCAGCTCTTTCCTACCAGAAAGAGAAAGGTACAGGAGTTTCCTTGTAAACAGGAACTGATCACACTTCAGTATCATGAATGGCACCCAAGGATAAGAGAGGGACTCTAGTTCATCTCTTCACACACTCAGACACCTCTTAACAACCTCCCTGTCCAGGCTCCTCACAGAGACAGAACTCCTCTGATTTTTTGCTAAAATGGTTGGAGTCCGGTGAAGAGGGGAAAGACATCAATGAGGTAGCAAACAGGACCACACAGGTGAAGGGAACTGCGAATCCCAAGTTCTGGTTGAACCAGTCAGAAATTCCCAGCCAACACATCCAAGGCAGGATGCACACTCTGGAAGACACACGCAGCAGCTCTGCTTTGCTTTTTAAAGACACCAGGACACACCCGGCAGTGAGTATTTGGAGAACCCCAGCTGCCTCCAGTCTTCCTGAGTGCATTTGAGCTGATTCCATGACCCTCAGTTACAAGGTTCCAATTCCTCTTGGGCACTGTAGTTAGGATGAGTGACTCCACAGGTTGCAATTAGAATCAAAATTTTCCCTATGCCTTGGAATAAGCTACATTTCTAGATTTCATACCACCATTCTTCAAATTATCATTTTCTGAGTAATGTTAGCAGTAATGACTGTTACTAATTCTGGCAATGAGAGAAACACAGAATTGTTCCAATTACAGTTTGGGTGCTGGTTTTTCCTTAAATCACCATCACAGGTATCCTACTTCCCACAGAACCTGTTTCCTCCACAAAACATCCAGGACACTAAATATTCAGGACTGTTCCTGAACTTTAACACTACACATGAGTAAGAATGACAACTCTTCACACCAGCAGTCACCAGCATCTAGACAAACTTCAGTGGGCATGCAACAGACATTTAAAAAATTATGGAACAGGATCTATTTTAATACTCAGAATTCCAGCTCTTCTTTGTCTCCAAGCACCATGAACTGCACTGGCCAGGAGACTCTTTGGGAAGGAACGGAGCTCCAGGTCCTTTGGCATGGGGAGCTGATCCAGGTAGCCAAGAGAAGACATGAGAGTGAAGCTGGGGCATGTAGAATAAGGGTGAATAATAATATGGCCTGAAGCAACCCCATGCCTGATCACCAGGCTTGAGGGCCACAGCTGCACAGTGAGCCCAGCACAAGAACAAGGCAGTGTCCCTTCACTTCTCTATTGTCACCTGGAGGACTTTCGCCTGTGTGCATCAAAAATAGTTTAGGACACAGAATTAAAACCAAAACTGGGTGGCCTGAAGAGACTGGATCTGCTGCCCTTGCCCTGGACAGCAATGTGATGGGCCTCAATTTCACTGAAGACTTCTCCCCTGTACCAGCATCCTCACAACTCTTCCCTACCTCTAGGCCCTGATGAATGCCCTGACACTCCTTATGAAACTGCCAGCCTTGACACCAAAACAGAAACCCCCCTGTGAGGGACTCCCACCTCAGGAGAACTTGCACAAGCACAGGGCCTCTGGGCAGGGTGCCCAAAAGCAAAAGACTGCTGTCCAGGGGAGCACTGCCACAGTTCCATCCTCTCCCATTCCCAACTCCCTCACAGCAGCAGTTGCACAAGCCAAGTCAGAGGGTTTCTGGCTGAAGAATAACTGAGTAAAACTTTTTTTCTAAATATAATTACTTGTTTCCAGCTTAATGACTTCCCTGCTCCACCTTGTCATGCTGTTTAAGCCAATTAAATCAACACTGATGCAGCCCTGCCTACTCTTCTCCCCATCCAGCAGCGCGTTCCTGCACCTCCCTTGCTCCAGTGCCTGCCCAGCCCCACCACAAGCACAAGCTGGGCATCCCAACTGCAGACTGCTCGACACTTTTGTGGGGTTTTCTTCGTTCAGCTCAGCCTTGGCATCAGCAGAAACACATGTTGTGGGCGAGGCCACGGTGCATCTTGGAGAGCAGCCAGAGCTGCCCCAGCAGCCTGCACACCACCTGCAGCCACATCCACCCCACTGCCATCCCACCTAGGTGGTGTGGCAGCACAGATCCTCCTGGGACAGAGTTTTTGCAGGTTCCAGGAACCACCACAGTCACAGCAAACTGCTGCTCCAGAGCTCAGCCAGGATCCCATATACAACTCCTCGTGGGACATCTAAACACTCACCTGTTACCTTAGGAAAAACCAGCAGCACTTGGGCATCATCACAGTGGCCCATGGTCCTGAATCCATATTTAAACAGCCACTTTAAACCAGCTATAGCAGAAGCAACTGTCCTTCCTCCACTGGAGAGAGCGTGCAGATGCTACATCACCACAAGCTCACAGGGCATCACAGATGCCAGGGTGCAAATCCAACTCTCAGCCTTGGAAGATACAGGTGATTCAGAGGAACGGCTCAAATATGAAAAATGGGTCAGGTGGAAATACAGTGGACAACACAGAGGGTTGTAACTGCACTACAAGAACAAGGGTGGTTCTTATTAAGTCACAACTGCTTTGTCATATCATGGTCAAGTTTTTAACCCATGCATTTAATTCACAAGGTCTGGGATTCTGGTTTTGGAAAGACAAATAATGCTACCTCGACAAGGCCCAAAAGGCACCCAAACCTCCACACAGAGGAAACTACAAGGAGCCAAAATTCACCTTTTAACTCCAAATATACTCAACTTTTCAGTTTAACCATCAGTTCTCTGCCCAAACAAGTGCCCACAGTCTCAGCACAGACCATACCGGGAGGACAGGACACAGAATACAGTAAATAACTGTGACAAACATTATTTCACAACAGTACCAGCACTTCTGACACAGAGAGAGTAACCTTTCCTTTTTCCTGGTCCCAAAGTAGGGTAAACTGCTTCTTCAATATTACCGTCCCTGCATTTAATTAAAAAAAAAAAGCCAGCACTGTGCCCCCAAGCCTAATAAGGCCTAAAATATTTTTCAAAGAGAGAGTATTTTTCAGTGGTCTAATCTTAAAGGAGAAATTCAATGGGTTTGCTGAGGCCTTTCTGAAAAACAAACATCCACCCGTTTTTGCAAGGCTGCTCAACCATCAACAAGTGCCGGTGGGAACCAACACGACCCGCTGCAGCACTGTAAATTTCCATCGGAACGGAACGAAACTGAACCGCAAGTTCGCGCTGAACTGATTTTACTCCACCGTTTGCCTTGAGAAAAGCACACACCGGAGGCGGAGGGCCGGGGCAGACGGGGGCTGGCCGGGGCAGTGCCGTGGTGCCGCAGCCCCGGCCCGGCCGCCCCGCGGCGCTCCTGCGGGCACGGGCCCCCCCAGCGCGCTCGGCTCCGGCCG
>JBBMKD010000054.1:9728976-9751893 GCA_037834095.1 Argya squamiceps | reverse complement strand
ACTGCTGATCCCGATCCCGCCTTTCCCTGTATCCCACTGCTGATCCCGATCCCGCCTTTCCCTGTATCCCACTGCTGATCCCGATCCCGCCTTTCCCTGTATCCCACTGCTGGTCCTGATCCTGCCATTCCCTGTATCCCACTGCTGATCCTGATCCCTCATTTCCCTCTATCCCACTGCTGATCCCGATCCCGCCTTTCCCTCTATCCCACTGCTGATCCCGATCCCGCATTTCTCTGTATCCCACTCCTGATGCTGATCCTGCATTTCCCTGTATCCCACTGCTGATCCCAATCCCGCCTTTCCCTGTATCCCACTGCTGATCCCAATCCCTCATTTCTCTGTATCCCACTGCTGGTCCCGATCCCTCATTTTTCTCTATCCCACCACTCATCCCGATCCTTCATTTCTCTGTATCCCACTGCTGGTGTCAATCTCCAGCCCGTATTTCCCTGTATCCCACTGCTAATGCTGATTCCTCATTTCTCTATATCCCACCACTGATCCCAATCCTGCTGTGTTTCCCTGTGTCCCACTGCTGGTCCCGATCCCGCATTTCCCTGTATCCCACTGGTAATCCTGATCCCTCTTTTCCCTGTATCCCACCACTCATCCCGATCCCTCATTTCCCTGTATCCCACTGCTGATCCTGATCCCTCTTTTCCCTGTATCCCACTGATCCCATGTTTCCCTGTATCCCACTGCTGGTCCCAATCCCTCATTTCCCTTCTGAGCTGGTGTTCTGTGATCCTGTGGTCTCCCTTCCCAAGCCACGCTGTGCTCTCTTGCAGGTGGATCACACAATAATCATGTACCTCCTCGGCCCTGATGGTGACTTCGTGGACTACTATGGCCAGAACAAGAGGAGCAGTGAGATTTCAGCTTCTATTGCTGCACACATGAGAAAACACAGATCCTAGAACAGAAGTTCTTCAAAGATTGCTGTGAATGTCACCTGTGGGTTTGGCTGTGATTGGACATTGGAGTTAAAGCAGAAGCACACAAATGTAACATCCTGTCAAGCAGGTCTCCTTTCTTCCTAATAAGAAAGGCACCCATGTTTCTGCAAATTCCTGTTACCAAAAATCTCTACAGAGCCTTCCCCATGGATATCATTTCCCACAAGATCTTGGGTACAGAATGAAATCTGGGACTTCTCTGAAACATTGGGGGCAAAGAATGGAAAGCACTTTCCACTTGGGAAGAATGTGTGTGTTGCTGGTAAAAAAAAAAAGCTGATCTGGCAAGACATCAGCAAGGACAGCAGTCACTGCAGGAGGATTACTTGATGCAAAGCCATGGGGCCATGGCATTCTCAGAGGAGCTCTGCCCTCTGATTTCTCTGCACTGTTTTGCCTTCTGGGAGAGGCAGTTGCACTATGAGAAGCAGGGGAGCCTTCAGAGTGCTGCTTTATTCGGGTTAAGAAAGTGAAGAGCACTGAAAGCACCAGCAGCTTCCACTCATGGGACCAGCCCTGTAGCGTGCCTGATCATTTCATCTGAATGCAGAAATTAAATGTATTTCTCTGATGATTTTTTCAGGTGAACACTGTTCACTTATAAGGAAATGAGAATTGGGTTGAAAATATTTTTTTTTCTTTTGGTGCAAATGATGGTGTGTGTAGTTGCTTTGCTTGTGCTGTGCTGAGCAGGGAGGTGGGGAGGGTGGAGGGGGGCTGTGTCCATGCACAGGGCTGGCAATCAGGTACATTTTATGCAATGCAGCATTTGAAAATAAAGATTGATTTGTATAGGCAGTATATATTTTTATTTCCTTAGGTTTGACTAGAATATCATCAGAACTGTGTATACTGGTCAAACTTCATATTCTTGCTCTGCTTTCCTTCTTTTTAGAAAGCACTATTTATTTCTAGTCATGCACATCAGGAGCTGAATGTGCCTTTTTAAGCTGAGCCTCAGAGAATGGCCCACAGGAGACAAACCAGAACAGTTTTTGGTGTGAGTTCCAAAGAATCTCAGGCTGGTGTTCCTGCAGGTAGCACTGGTGTTTTCCTGAGTGGGGGGGTTGGAAGAGAATGTTCCCATCCAAGGGAAGGTGCAAAGCCTGTGGAAAATTTCTGTCTTTCCAAAATTGTGAAAACCAGTAAACTTTACCCGTTTCAGAGCAGTGACATCTCTCATGTATTTTTACATATATTGGATAATTGCTCTGTTCCATGGGTTTCACCTTCAGGTCTGTATTTATTTGATCCCTGGTGATTTATTGTGTTTGTGGAGTCCTCAGGGCCCATCTCTGCCCCATCTCTCGCCATCCCGTGGCTGTGCTCTTCTCAAGGTCTCTGCTGTCAAATCAGGCCTATATTTTAAATATTGCAGCAGTGTATTGGGGCCAAATACCTTTTCTGCAGAGGACAGTCTGGAAAATCATGATTGTATGAAGTAATGGTAAGTAAAAACAAAATCAGTTAGAAGTGGCTGCTCAGAAGAAAGAATTGGTGTTACAGCTGAGCCAAGTTAAAGCAGAATTTGGACAAAGCAAACCTCTGTCCTGAGGCTTTGCAAAATCAGCACATGAGCTGCAGCCTGGGAAGAGTCACCTGTTACACTGATTTCTCTAAAGCTCTTTTGCAGCTGACTCGTACTACAGAGACAAATACAGGATTCCTGTCTTCTCCCAAATGTTTTGGCAGCAGTGTCGTGTCCTTTACCTTGTTTTTCTGTGCCCTGAAAGGCAGAACCAGCTGACCCAGGAAGCTTATGGCAGACTGGGGGGCGTGTGGCAGAGGCCCAGAAGGATTTCAGATGGAGTGACAAGTCCTTTGCCTCATGGCAGCAGGAGCAACTGATGTCCTGCTTTTTTCAGCCTCTCAGTTTGACCATGCCCATCACTTTTCTCTTGGCCTTTCCAGGAGGGAGACTTCTTTGGAAGTGAGGAATTTTATTTTTGTTGTTGTGCTTTGGTTGTTCTTTGGCATTTGTTTTTTTCTTTATTTGGAGTTTTGTTTGTTTATTGAAAACCCAAAAACGTTGTTTAGGCAACTGTTAGGATTTCCCTGCCCTGTTCAGTGACAGCAGAGGGCACAGATTTGTTCCCTGTGTGTTTAGGAGACACAAGGCTTGTGCTGAGTGCTCACTGGGAGAAGGCAGAGCTGGTCAAGGAGGAGAAGGGAATGTGCTGAGGGTGCTTGGAGACACTTTGTCAGCAGATACTCAGTATTTTTCCAGCCCAGTATTAGAAGAAGCAAACTCCCTCTGTACTCACTGTACCCAAATTCCCTGTATCCCCAAGTGCAGTGCCCAGCCCACAAGGAGGGAGCTCAGCTCTGGCAGGGAAGGTTTGTGACAGGGCTCCTCACTTGGGGCTGTGCTGGGTGCTGGTGTGGGGCCAAGCAGGGCCAGGCTGCCCGAGTGGGTCTCTTCTGGAAACTTTGCCAGGTGACAGCTTTCATTTGGGACCAGATTTGTTGGAGTCTGGTGCTGTGCAAGGTGAACCTGTGTTCCCCAAGGCCAGTGGGGACCCCTGGGACCCCCACAGACAGGGGGAGGACAGCACAGTCCTGGCAGAGACCAATCTGCAGAGCTCTGCTGTGTGCCCACAGCACACCCAGCCCTGGCCTGTTTGTCCTGGAAAATACCAGTGGAAAACAGCATCTCCTCTGAGGTGCTGACATCCATAACTCCAACTGAAGAGCTGCTGCCACCCCAGGCTGGGGACCATGACAAGATGTCTGAGGAATGAGGATTGGCTCCGTTTGTCTACCCAAGGAAGGCAACACATTCCTCATGTGCTGCCTGCATAGCCCATGGAGGAGCTTAACTAATGAGGAATACTTGAGCCACACGGGTTAAGCTTGGCTGTTTTAAGAATGTTCTCAGCATCAGCATGGGCAGAATCAGGGCCTGTGACCTTAAACAACTGCAAAAGCCCTGTGTTGCATTTTCAGTCCAGATCATGGAAAGACTCAGATAAGAAGGACTCTCAGGAGGTCTGTGGTCCAACCTCCTGCTGCAGTTACCCACAGCCACTTCATCCTTGTTCACAGCCTGAGGAAGAAAGCAAGTCTTCCTCATCTCCAGCTTGGGTCAAGGTCATGTGTGGTTGGAGATGCTGTTGCTCTTTCTCCCCTTCTCCAGTGCCTTTGAAGATATCTGCATTTTCTGAGCCTTTTCTCACTAGATCAGACTTGCGTGGTCCCTGCACCAACCCAGCATTCTGAAGATGTGCCCCCATCAGCCCACAGCCAGGATCTGGGATGAATGAAGACTCTGACGTGCTCTTCAGTGAACTGCAGGATGGAGCTGGAGGCTGAGAATTGAGTTGGGCTCTTCACTCCTCACTGCAAATCAGTATGTGTTTTCAGTCAGGTGGAACAAGTGATGCATGGACTGCTGAGCAGTCAAACAGCTGGGAACAGCCTGTTCACATCCACTGAGGTTGGTGGTTGCAACCAAGGCTGTCCAGCCCCTGCTGCTGAAGCAATGTACTCACCTGGAGCTTCCAGGAGCTGTGGCTCCAGCACAGTGTGTGCTGGGACTGCTCAGGACCTCCCCAGCCTTGGGGCAGTGAGTCTGTACTCAGTGAGGCAGATGTGCTGGTCTGTGCTGCAGGGGGAATGGCCACAGTCCTTACTTTAAACATGAACTGACAAGCCCCTGAGTTTTACTGGACTGCTCTTAGGTTTGGCAGCCTAAAAGGAAAAGCAAAAAGCTGACTATTTGTGTCCTAGAAGAGAATTTTAAAGTTTGATTTGGTTCAATTGGAAACATGTTTTTTAAAGGAAGTTATGCTGTGGTATTGTCTAGCCCCTGACTTCTAGCAGCTCTACATCAGTTGTACATGTTGCTGGGAGTGTGAAGATTTGTGCTGGGGAGACCTGGGCAGGAATGATTGCACCTGTCTCTGTGCAAGAGCCAGCTCATTCCATGTTTTAAGCTGTGTATTACTAGTTTAATAAAGCAGGTTCCTTCAGCGTGCCAGGAAACTTACTCAGCTGCAGCTTACAAAACCTCCTTGTTCTCCCAAAGTTCTTTGTGCAAAAATAGATAGACACCAACCAGTAAATCCACCTTTAATTTGTGGGGGTATATTGAGCTATGAGTGTGCCCTTTTCTGAATGAAGGGCAGCAATAAAAGCTCCCTGGCAGCACCAGGATGGCATGAGAGAGCCTTGCAAGGCAATGTGGCTCGTGGTGACAGCACCCTCGTGACCTTCACCTCAGGACAGCTCTGCAATGATGCTGGCAGCACAGAACAACAGTTGTACCTGCAGCTGCCATGGGTCATTGCTCAGTGCCACTTGTTTTCCTGCACTCTGCTTCCACCTGGGCACCTGAACCAGCAAGGGAAAACCAGGCAGGGCTCTCGGTGCCTGAGGGTTCTCTTTGTTCTGCTTGCACAGCTGGGTGCGGGGACTTTGCCAGCAGTGTGGGTTTGTACCAGCCATGGTGTCACCAGCAGGACCAGGAGAGTGACCTGTCCTGTGCTGGGCACTGCTGAGGCACCTCCAGTGCTCTGTCCTGTTCTGGGCCCATCCTGACAAGAAAGACATTGAGAGGCCAGAGTGTGTCCAGAGAAAGGGACAGAGCTGGGGAATGGTCTGGAGCTCCAGGAGCAGCTGAGGGAGCTGGGAAACAGGCTCAGCCTGGAGAAGATGAGGCTCAGGGGGGACCTTCTGGTTCTGCACAAGTCCCTGACAGGAGGGGACAGCCAGGGGGGTCGGGCTCTGCTCCCAGGGAACAGGGACAGGAGGAGAGGGAACGGCCTCAGGCTGGGCCAGGGGAGGCTCAGGTTGGACATTAGCAGGAATTTCTTCACTAAAAGGGTGGTCAAACAATGGAACAGACTGCCCTGAGAGGTGGTGGAGTTCCTATCACTGGAGGTGTCCAAGGAAAGACTGGAGGTGGGACTCAGTGCTCCAAGCTGGGTGACAAGGTGGGCATCAGTCAAAAGTGGACTTGATCTTGGAGGTCTTTTCTGAACCCCAGTGATTGTGTGGGTGAGGTCCAGCCCCTCCTGCCTTGAGTGTGCCTGGGAGCAGGAAATGTCCTTTCTGAATTACAGTGGCAATTTGGTGTCAGGACAAAGCCCTGAACTGCTCATTGCTCTGGTGTGCCTCAGCTTTTTGCTCTCAGCACATCCACTGTGCTGAGTTCAAAGGGCCGATCACAAGGGATGCTAAAATAAGCTTTTCCCTCATCCTCCAGGCTTAGGGGGATTCTAGGAATTCATGGTTCATGAGATATGTGGCTGTGGTGTCCATTTTTAGTGACCTTAAATGAAATTAAGGGCAACATGAAACATGTTTTTCAAAACACTAGTGACAAAGACTCTGCTGCAAGCCCACAGGCTCAGCTCTCATCGGGCCAACACAAACAGGGTCAGCCACTGTCCAAAAGGCAGGGTGACATCCCCTGTGCTGTAGCAGCAGCTGCAGGTGTCCCAGGGTGCTCCAGCTCAGAGTGGTGCTGTGGGAGGTGGCAGGAGCTGTTTGGGGAGGGTGGAGGGGCTTCTGGCTTCACACAAGTCTTATCTTCGTTCTGCTTGAGGAAAGGCTGGTCCTGCAGCCTTGGGTGAGTGTCCACGCAGTGCAGAGAGCAAACAGGGATTGCTGAGCAGTGACAGATGACCAGAACATCCAGAATGGCTTGGGATGGAGGAGACCCTTCCTCTCCTGCAGCAGGAGCTCACTCCAGCTGTGCATGAAGGGTCCCACTGTTCTGCCAACTGCTGCCCTGCCAGCCATTGCCTGGCTGCTCTGTACCAACTAAACAGTGCATTTGGGACTGGGAGATCTCCATTTAAAGCCCACTTTCCCAGCATCCTTCTCACATGGGAATTGCAATCACACATGTCTGAGAACCTCCTTAGCACGGTGTAACGGGGCTTCTGTAGCTCCTTTTGGCAGCAAGGGCAGTGAACCTCATGGGCAGCCAAAGATGTATTTGAAGCTAAACTTGTGTAGTATATCCATGATTTGACATTCATGAACCATCCACCTCTGGCCAGATTTGGGTGTTGTTCTTTCTGATTAGTCTCTAATTTGCCATGTTTGTCACATTGTATTTCAGTCATGGCCACCCATCCTCTCCTCCTGAACCATGCATTGGTGTAAACCACAAGAATTGCTGTAACTGATCCTACATGAATCCTCATCCTCTTTCTCCTTCTTGTGGCCTTGCTCTCCACCCCATAAAGAGGTGGTTTGGGTTCCTTCACCACTGTGCAGCTCTGCCCAGGCAGTCTGTGAGCAGGAGCAGTGAGGCAGGTCCCTTCTGTGCTATCATTTTTTTGACATGCTGGTGAGAGTGAAGTGCTGGCTGTGGTCATAGCCAGCAGGAGAGCATGTTCCCAGTAAAGGAAATTTCCACCAAAGAAAAGTCTACAAACCACAGATAGATCCCAGAGTTACTAAAATTGGGAGAGAAGAGCAGGTCCTTTCTTTACACACTGTATATGGCAAAAAAATGAACATGAATTGGTGAGCAGGCAGGGGTGTCGATCCCTTCCTTCCAAATATAGGGAGGGGGCTGAACCAGGGGAACTAAGCTGAGCCTATAAAAGCTGTCAGGAAGAAAGCCCTTGTTGGTGGCTCCTGATGTCCTGGCCATGCTCATGGCCCTGCTGTGACTGACCTGCAGAGGGACAGAGGGCTCCTACCACGGGTCTTGTTCCCCATGCTTGGAGTCTCACAAGGCTGTAGCACTGTGGTGGGAATTCTGCTGTAGATTCCCTGCTGGGCCATTCCTTGGGCAGGGAAGGAGTGGTCCCTGGTGAACTTTGCTGGCCCTCAAAAGGCACAGTCACTTTGCAGTGAGAGATGTTGGGCCTTTGGAGAGGCTGCAGCTTAGTTGAAGTCTGACCTTTGACTCTTTCTCTTTCAGAGATACGAGATGTCAGCCAGTTGCTTCCTGCTTTCTGCTGACTGATTGTTAAGGTGAGGATTTGAGGCGTGAAAACTAACGGCTTGCCCAGGCTGGCGTGAGCTGGCTTTTCTCCTGTGCTCACTGTGGGCAGGTCCCTGTTTTTCCCCCTCCATGAGCTCCTTCAACAAGCCACAGCACATGTCCATCCTGCCCACTGTGGCTGCTCACCAGAGGACTAGAGCAGGTTCCATCTTAATAGACAGTGGGGGAAGTCATAAACTAAAAACCAGAAGAAAAATAATCTTCAGGGCTTCCCTTTTCCAAGGATACATGAATCCTTCAGATCTGACCACTTTTCTGGGGAGCCCTCCTCCTCCTTTGGACATGGATCTCCTTCCTTTCCTTGGGGCCGTGACAGGTGGTAGCTCTTCTTCACTGCCTTTGTACCTTCCAGCTTGGAAAAGCAAACAACTCCCTCAAGATCTTGCCTCCCACACCTGAGAGCTGGGAGGGGTGAGCTTGAAGCAGCCAGCTGGGGGTGAATGTCCAGCTCCACTCTGCCCTAAGCACCACACAGGGGAGCAGCCCAGCAGGGTCTGTCTTTCAGAGCCATGAGCAGAGACGCTGGCATGGAGATTTTTGGTGAGGCCGCACCGTACCTGCGCAAATCCGAGAAGGAGAGAACAGAAGCCCAGAACCAGCCATTTGATGCCAAGACCTACTGCTTTGTGGCTGACCCCGAGGTGGAGTACACCAGGGGGAGGATTAAGGCTGCACAGGATGGGAAGATAACTGTTGAGACAGAGGATGGCAGAGTAAGTGCATTCCTTCTGGGCCTTCTCCCAGCCCTGCTTAGGGACCCAGGGCATCTGCTGGGGATGAACTGAGCACCAGACTAGCTCAGACAAGAAATCTTCCCTGCCCTCCCCTTTCCTCTGACTGGGACCAACACAGCCTCCACAGGAAAGTATAGCTCTGGATGGTGGGATAAAAGTAGTCATTGGATAATTATTCTTGGTTTGGGCTCTAAAAATCAGGCAGTGCTCTAAACCAGGTTGGATTGCAGCCTTGCCAGTCTTAACTTAGTTTTTAACACTTTCTCAGCTAACACTGTCATTTCCACTCACAAATTCCTTCCTTTACTGGTAGCTGAGCAGGCAGATACTTTGCAAGTCGCCTTTGCATGTGAAGTTGTCAGTGTTACTGGCCGCAGTTCCCCAGAGGAGCATCCAAAGGTGTTAATCTTCCAAAACGCTGAAATGTCTTAGCAGCTTGGGTCCTGATACCTTTTGTAAGAATAACTGCAGCAGTTCAAAGAACAACCACGACCAACCTCTTGGCAGTAGGTGCTACAAGGCTTTTAGAAAGCAGTGGCTGAGTAAAGCTGCTGCCAGCTGTGAACATCTGCCACCCCCACAACATATCCACAGGCTCTGGCTGTGTGACAGGATGGTCCCCACTGCGTGAGCCCTGCAGATGGTGCTGTTTGGTAGCGATAGAGCTTTTCTTTACTTGGGAATGGCCACAGGCAGGAGTGGAACAAGTCTGTCCCAAGGATGGATTTGCTGTTAATGAGTGCTGTTCGTGTCCCAGCTCTCTGCCACTGTCACCCTGGAGGCTGAGAGGTTGGCTGGCCAGCAGATGTGCCCCAGGCTCTTACAGCAGAGACCTAAAGTTCATAAGCAGTGATAATGTGTTGGAAGATCTGGTCCAGCAGAAATCATGTCTGTGTGGTCATAGCAATTCCAGTAAATTTGCATCCTGTCATTGTACCAGTGTTGTAGAGTTCCTGGCTGGCTGCAGCATTTGCCCTGAAATAGCCATATCTTGCTCACCATGGTTAAACATAAAGAAAAATGAATTAAAGTAGCCTTAGAGATGTTATTACTTCTCTGTGGTTGTGGAAGAACTGTCAAGGGTTGCTGAACTAAGGTTCACTCTTTCTGTCTGAATTATAGACAGTTGCTGTCAAACCTGATGATGTGTATGCCATGAACCCGCCCAAGTTTGACAGAGTTGAGGATGTGGCCATGCTGACCCACCTGCATGAACCTGCTGTCCTCTACAACCTCAAGGACCGCTACAGCTCCTGGATGATCTATGTAAGCTCCTTCTTATGGCAAAGGAGAAAACACAGCTGCAGGAGCTGGACTTCAATGACACCTCTTATTTTCTTGCAGACCTATTCGGGTCTCTTCTGCGTCACTGTCAACCCCTACAAGTGGCTGCCGGTGTACAACCCCGAGGTGGTGTTGGCCTACCGAGGCAAGAAGCGCCAGGAGGCCCCTCCACACATCTTCTCCATCTCTGACAACGCCTATCAGTTCATGCTCACTGGTGAGGTTTTCTATGTTGACCAGACTTGGAGTAAAAAAGTGTGTGCAGACCCACTCTTCTGTCAAGTGCCATTCCATACTGCCATAGCTCAGTGGCTTTTCCCATCTCTTGCCAGTGCTTGGTCTGTGTAATATTGCAGATTTTCTTCTTGGTTTTTATTATCAAGCCTAACTGATGCAAAAAACCAGCTCCAGACAGTTTTCCCCAGCTCCTGAAATATTTTTGCTATTTTTGAAGCACTGTGCTTGTTGTGCTGCACATTACCTATATTTCTGGTCTAAGTACTAAGCTAAAAAGCTAAATACTTGTCCACTCTGCCCATCCTTCCCAACTAAGCTAAGAAGCTAAGAGTCACTGTTAGAGAGCTCTAACAGGGATCTCTGCAAAGGGCAGTTGCACTTGGACAGGACACAATATCTGGGAAGTCCCTGGGCAGCACACCTGCATGTGGCTTCAAGGAACAGCAGGTAGATCCAGAACAGAGCTGGTAGAAATACTGTCACCAAAACACACGGTTTTAATTTGAATAAACTTCTGTCCTATATTTAATAGTATTAAAGGTAAAGAATGGAAAAGACAGGAGCAAAACCAAGCAGAGGATGAGCAAAGGAGGGGGAGAGAAGACAAGAAGTGGAGTATAGGGAGGGAAATAGAGGTGGAGAGTAGACCATGCACCTTTCCATGCAGAGATTTTGTTTTATTCCCCCTGCCGGACACCAGGTCACAGTTACCTGAGAACCAGCACTTTCCCTACAGCTTCTCTGACTGCAGGCATTTTTCCCCTTTGACAGATCGTGAAAACCAGTCCATCCTGATCACGTAAGTGCATCTGCCACTTTGGACTGTGTCTCTAACAAGACGTGGGCAGACCATTCTTCACTCCGAGCCCTCTTTCTCCAGCGGGGAGTCCGGTGCCGGGAAGACGGTGAACACCAAGCGCGTCATCCAGTACTACGCCACCATCGCCGCCAGCGGGGACACGGCCACCAAGAAGGAGTCCCCAGTGAAGGTGTGGGGAGGAAGGGCTTGGTGAGGGGCAGTTCAGGATGTAATCCCCTTGTGGCTGTGGACAGTGCTGGTGACACACAATTACCTCAAAATACCTTTTATTAGCTTTAGCCACTCCTTGAAAGGCGGTAGGACCAGGGGATGATGTGTGGTTGGGACCGCAACAAATACAAGCCACCAGAGCTGCCACTGACTCTGCCAAGGTGTAGCTTTACCTGGACTGAAAGCAGGTCTGCAGGATTGGTGCCCAGGAAGAATCAGAGGCTCCAGTTTCTTGACATGGATCAATATGTCCCTGTGGCTGAGACCTGAGAGCTCTGACTGTGGGAGAAATTCTGAATAAGAGGAAAATGAGTTATTTGTTTTTTACCCCCAGTGCTGGTTCTTGGTGCTGGAGTCAAAAAGGTGATGCACTAGCACTGCAAAGCTGAAATAAAGTGCACATGGCTGATCATGTAATCATGCCATAGAGTAATTTCTTCCTAACATATAGCTCATGGTGTTTTTCAATAATTATTCAATTATTCCTGCAGGGTACGCTCAAGGATCAAATCCTCAGCGCCAACCCACTGCTGGAGGCCTTTGGGAATGCCAAGACTGTGAGAAATGACAACTCCTCACGCTTTGTGAGTCATCCTGTGTCTGTCCCTCTGCCCTCCTGTGTTTCTAATGCTCTTTGCCTGCTTGTTAGCTGTGACTGCGAGTCCCTTGGCTGGGAAAAATATTCTTGCTGACCAATTTCTTGGTTTTTTTATGAAATGCTGATGTGTTAACAGCTGTTTCATGCTCACATTGCTGCAGCAAAGTGTTCCCCTTTATCTATCTTTATGTATCAAAGCTAAACAGACTGATTTGGTGATGCTGCCACTAAGGCTGAAGAGATAAAAACACTCTGAGATTGCTGCGCTGACCTCCACCTTTTGTCTGCTTGCCAGGGTAAATTCATTCGTATCCATTTTGGAACCTCTGGAAAACTGGCCTCTGGTGACATTGAGACCTGTGAGTAACTGAGGGGAAGGTGACAGCCTCACTAGAACATAAGGAACATGAAAAATGTCTAAAATGTGCATTCGTGTTACAGACTTGCTGGAAAAGTCAAGAGTCACTTTCCAGCTGAAAGCTGAAAGAAGCTACCACATCTTCTACCAGATCCTCTCCAATAAGAAACCCGAACTGCTTGGTAAGGACAGCCACCACCTGGTGACATTGAGTGAAGTCAGTGTGGGAAACATTTCTCTGCATGTGCCAGCTCAGTGACAGAGGATCCAGTGGTACCAGGGCACAGTGGCCTGTGTCACATGCCCCCAGGTGCCCCTTTGGCAGTGCCTCAGTCTGTGCAGAGCAGGGATCATGTGCTGATTTACATCCTCAGCATTGCAGCATCAGCCCTGCCCGGGTTCCCCAGGCTGTACTTGTGTCTCTGCATGACAGGGTCACACTAGGGCTTTACTCCATCTCCATTTATCCTCCCTGGGTAAGTTCTAACACAAACTGTGTGCAGGTGAGGGGCAGGGGTGGCCAATGTACTCTGCCTTGCACCTTGCTATTCTCCTTGGTGTGGAAATTCCAACTTAGATGGGCCAGATCCTGTGAATAATCTTCAATAGAAAGGTAAGCAATTCTGGGTGCAGGATGGGCAGGTACTCTGAATTATAAACCATTTATCTGAGCTTTTCATCACATGAGCAAAGTTTATTTCCTGTTTCCAGTGCAACCCCTCTGACCTTTTCCCCCTTCCCACTGCCACTCCCTACCCATGTCCCACATCTGTCCCTTTTGCCACACACCCAGCTACTGCACTCATCCTTGGTCCACTCTGCCCATCCTTCCCAACTATCCACAGAACATTTCCCAGGGTGGAGCTCCTGCTCCCATCCTCCCACTCTGTGTGTGCCATGTGTGAAGATAAGCATGAATGAGCCTTATCTAAAAGCCTTTCTTAAAAGCTGTTTCTGTGGATGGCCTGTGTTCTGTGTCTGCCACAGAGACAGCTCAGCTCTCAGTTCACAACATGGAAAGGACTGCCCAGCCAGGGGAAGGCAGATGAAAGGCTTTACTCTGTCTTTCTGGTCTCTTAATACAAAACCAAGAGTTTGGGATGCAAAAGGACAAAGAGTTTGTGAAACCTTGCTGGAGCCATTGTTCCACCTTCCCTGCCAGGCTCTGGCCCTCACTCCTGTGTTTGCCTTTCAGAGATGCTCCTTGTCACAGCCAACCCCTGTGACTATCCCTTCATCAGCCAAGGGCAGATCTCTGTGGCCAGCATCGATGACCAGGAGGAACTTGTTGCCACAGATGTGAGTACAGTTAGCAAGGAGAGACAATCTCACTTTTACTCTTACCACTGTTAAAACCAGCTATCTGTCTGGTGTGCAGGTGGCCATTGACACCTTGGGCTTCAGTGCTGATGAGAAAATGGGGATTTACAAGTTGATGGGGGCAATCCTGCACTATGGGAACATGAAGTTCAAGCAGAAACCACGTGAGGAGCAGGCAGAGCCTGATGGCACAGAAGGTAATACCTTCAAGGTTGGGAGAGAACTATTTCCAACTGTTTCCATGCCGTTTTTCACTAGAAATGGAAGGAGTCTTGCAGAAGAGATGCAATTGTTCCTTGATAAACATAAAAAAGGAGGTTTGATTTTCAATTTACTGCGTCAAGTAGAGGCACTTTCTGCATCCAGTTTACTCCTGATGACTCTGCTGTAGGACCCTGTGCCTGGGGCACATTACTGCAGTGTTCTCCAGTTTCTGGTTACACATACACACTAGTTCTGCCTGGGTGACATTGTGGAGAAATGGCTTGCTGGGAAAAACTCCGTGTTGTCCCATCCACAGTGCACTCATGGGTTTCACCACAACTGTTGGGTCTGCTGTAGCCACTTCTGTCATAGGACCAGTCCTACAAAGCTGTTCAGAAAAGTAAATGAGAATGTTAGTCAAGATTTGTGGATGGGGTAAAGCCAAGCAAGTTGCAAGTTTCAGAGTGAGCTTTGGCTGGTTCCAATGTCCTGTGTGTGTCTGAGCTAAGAAGAAAGTATTTCAAGTTATTATTTTGTTTTCCAGAGGCTGACAAAGCAGCATATCTGATGGGGCTGAACTCAGCAGACTTGCTGAAAGCTTTGTGCTATCCCCGGGTGAAAGTGGGAAATGAATATGTCATGAAGGGCCAAACAATGGATCAGGTGAGTGTCAAGGTGCAGCAGGGACCTTCCTCTCCCTAAAGAACAGGAATGGGTGCAGGTCACAGCTGAGAATGGTCGGGGCCATTAAGGCCTGTTAGTGCACTGTGTGGGCATGGTGAGGGGTGTTTTGTTCTGGGGGTGCCCTAGCAGTGCCCTGGCACAGCTGTGTGACCATCTCCCTGCAGGTGCACCAGGCAGTGAGTGCCATTGCCAAGTCTGTCTATGAGAAACTCTTCCTGTGGATGGTGGTGCGCATTAACCAACAGCTGGACACGAAGCTGCCAAGACAGCACTTTATTGGGGTCTTAGACATTGCTGGATTTGAGATCTTTGAGGTTTGAAGTACTCTCAGACTTCTGCCTGTCTCTAAATGCTTTTTTCAGTTTGTTTGTCTTCTCTGACCTTTCCTCTTCCTCACCCCAGTGCAGCCCTCAAGAACAGGACAAATCTGTCTCAAGCTGTTTCTGCCTTTGTAGATCCATCACCCACTTTGTAAGAGAAGAGACATGGCAGAAGCATAGCCATGGAACTGCTGTCTCTCTCTCTCCCTCCCCACAGAATCTGTGTTTAGGGATACTAGGGCCACCCAAACCATGGGCAATGCAGGCTGCAGCAACCCTTTGCTGCACTGCACAACTGTTCTGTAAGCCTGGACACCCATGGTGTATTCTTTACACTGTTATCAAAACCCTTTTGGGACAGTCTGGCTGACCTTGCCATGACATCTCTGTGGAAAAAAAAAAAAGATCAGAGGCAGTTTAACACTATTAACACATTCAAATATTAGTTTAACAGCTTTGAGCAGCTGTGCATCAACTTCACCAATGAGAAACTGCAACAGTTCTTCAACCACCACATGTTCGTGCTGGAGCAGGAGGAGTACAAGAAGGAGGGCATTGAATGGGAGTTCATTGACTTTGGGATGGACCTGGCTGCCTGCATTGAGCTCATTGAGAAGGTGAGTTTCTTACTCATCTTGTGCAATCACACAAATTGGATCTGTAACGGGTTCTTGAGGGTGTTTGCACTGAGTGCCTTCAATACAATCTCTGTGGGAAGCTTTCAAGTCTCTTCACCTCCTCTGTTTCTTTAAATATTACCCTTGTGATTAATTAATTATCCACTGACTGGGAATGTATCCTGTCTTCTAAAAAGACACTGATTTTATTCCTCCCTCCCTCCCTGCCTCCATCCCTCCGTCCCTCCCTCCCTCCCTCCCTCTGTATTGGTTCCCCCTCAGGTTTTCTCTCAGTGAAATTCAAATCCCAGAAAGCCTCATGTCTGGTTGCTTCTTGTTCCTTCTGAGTAAGAAGTCACTATTGTATTCTAAGAAGTTACTGCACAGGTTTTGCCTGACTTCTTTTATTTTCTACACACTGTCTGGGTAGTTCAAAACTGTACATTAAAATCTTATGAGTTCTTTTAAGTATCTTGCCAGCTGTTCACAAAAAATCTTAGTTACCTGCTCCTCCTAGGCCAATTCTCTATAAAATACCTCCAGTGTTTCAATTTTAGCATGTCTTGCACTCTGTATTATTGTAGCTTGAATTCATCTTATTTGGAAACACCATTTTTCTCTTCAGCCCATGGGCATTTTCTCCATTCTGGAAGAGGAGTGCATGTTCCCCAAGGCAACTGACACCTCTTTCAAGAACAAGCTCTATGACCAGCACCTGGGCAAGTCCAGCAGCTTCCAGAAGCCCAAGCCTGGCAAAGGCAAGGCTGAGGCCCACTTCTCCCTGGTGCACTATGCTGGGACAGTGGACTACAACATCTCTGGCTGGCTGGAGAAGAACAAGGACCCTCTGAATGAAACTGTCATTGGGCTGTACCAGAAATCATCTATGAAAATTTTATGCCATCTTTATGCCAGTTTTGCTTCTGTAGAGGAAGGTAAGCTCAGAGGATTATGTTTCCAGTTTGGGATTTCCTACTGTACCTCTCACCTGACATGGATCAGTGTTGAGTCAGTGCTTGTGTGCTGTGTGTTAGATGCACAATTACGACACTGTCAAAGGGATCTGCAGCAGTTCCTCAGCTGGACTGTCATCTCATTTTCCAGATGAAGGGGGTGGGAAGAAGAAAGGAACCAAGAAGAAGGGCTCTTCCTTCCAAACTGTCTCTGTACTCTTTCGGGTAAGTTCTCTGGCAGAGACTGTCACACCTGGCTCCACAGCCACATTTTCATTTTAAGACAGGAGGGAAGTTTTCAGTAGTAGCCATTTACTTTGCTGATGCCTACACAGGGTTGTAGAATATTCAGTAGAAGAGAAAGATAAAGTTCTGAATTTTTTCTTTTCAGCAGAGTCAAATCACTTTGAGAACTGAAATAATATAGAGATTAGAAATTATCTCTGTTTTACAGGAAAATCTAAATAAGTTGATGTCTAATTTACGAACTACTCATCCTCACTTTGTGCGATGCATCATTCCCAATGAAACAAAGACCCCAGGTAATTAATAAAACATAGAACAGAACAGGGCAGAAAGAGCACTGCCAGAGCAATCATTGTGTCCCCATGCTGCTCTGTCACAGGCCTGATGGATCACAAGCTCGTTCTGCACCAGCTGAGATGCAATGGTGTTCTGGAAGGCATCCGGATCTGCAGGAAAGGATTTCCTAACAAGATACCATATGGGGATTTTAAACAAAGGTCAGTAATAACAACCTTGTGTTTGCATTGAGCCCAATTCATTTGAAAGAAGAGGCTTGCTAAACCAGTCCGTGATACAGTTGTAAGGAAAAGACTATTTTAATATTTAACATGCATGGAAAGCAAAAGCCATATCTAATAGCATGGTCTGTGTGGGCAGTGCCCACCCAGATGCCTTCCTCAATACTGTATGCCAAAACCTATTTTTAATTCATTCCTGTTCATCTGAATGTTTGGATATTCTTTGCTTTAATTCTCCAATTGGGCACAAGCATGTTTCAGCAAGGATACAGAGGGTGGTCTAGGTACATCCTGTATTTAACTGCTATGTAGTATAGGTTTGAAGAGTGTGGTTTAAATAATTCTAACTATAATGGTTTTACAAAGATGAAATTGTGTTAAATTCAATACTACTTCTTGATGAAATGCTAAATTTGTCTGGCAAATAGAGCTGCAGTAACAAAAGGGACTCCAACAGGAAATCTAAGTTAGTTCCACATGGCCCTCTCATTTTGTAGTGGGTTAATATTTCTACATGCTAACATTTCTACAGCATTAGCAGATAAATTTATAGATAAAACTCCACAACCAAAAAATCTTATCATGGGAACTGCTGCAAATAAGACATTTATAAAGGGTTGCTAAATTCAGGGCAACCCAGCTGGGGTCATCTGCTAGTTGTGTTAGAACAAAGGCAAATGTAGGGTCAGATCTCCAAGAACAAAGCAATCATTCCTCTCTTACAACTCTGTGCAGGGTGTGCTGGAGAGCAGGACACTGAGAAGGGCTGAAATGGTGTTTTGGGTACCAACTGAAGGAAATGGCCTAGACATTGATGTGGGAGGGCAGATTTGTGTATCGATGCTGAAAATAGGTATAGAATAATCTCTCAGTGTAGGATTAGGAAGTCCATTGCTAGATACAAAGTCTAATTCTGGGTTACATGATTCAGGAGGAATGTGAGAAGCTGGATATGGTTCAGAATAGCAGTTCTCCTACTCTTAAAATCTCTCAATTTTGTAAATTCATACAGCTAACCCAATGAGCTGGACCCCTAGAGTAGTGACAATGACTGTGACACAGATGAGCAGAGTCTCTCAGGTCCAGAGAACAGACTATCCATGCCTTCAGTCTCAGTGAGGGCTGTAACACATCCTTGGAACCTACTGAATTGACCTGCTGCTATTTGCTGCTTTTCTTACTGCTTTGCTATTTGAGGCTGGAGGTGTGAGCCAGACTCAGCCTCCCTCTGTATCTTCAAACTGACAGCTGTTCTTGTGGCATCCTGTGCACTAAAATGGTACTGATGGGTAAGCTTTTTCCTTTATTTTATCAGATACCACCTTCTGAATGCCAGTGTCATTCCAGAAGGAAAATTTATTGATAGCAGGAAAGCGTGTGAAAAGTTGCTGTCTTCCATTAAGATAGATCATACTCAGTACAAATTTGGACACACGAAGGTAAATGTTTAATTTTGCCACATGATAAGAAAACATTCATTGCATTGAAATGTAAACCCAGCAACGAGTGATGTCTGTTCTTTGGCTGCAGGTTTTCTTCAAGGCAGGTTTGCTGGGTGTCCTGGAAGAGATGAGAGATGACTGTTTAGGACAGCTGATCACACGGATCCAGGCTTTGTGCAGGGGATACCTCCGGAGACTTGAGCTGAAAATAATGTTCAACCACAGGTGTGTGCCCTCTGCCAGGTCTGGTTGCTCAAAGATGAGCTTTATTCACAGTACTGATGGATCACTTTGGTTTCAGGGAGTCCATCCTCTGCATCCAGTACAACATTCGTGCATTCATGAAAGTCAAGCAGTGGTCCTGGATGAAACTGTACTTCAAGTTCAAACCCCTCTTAAAAAGTGTGGGAACTGAGAAAGAACTGGCCATGATGAAGGAAGAGTTTGAGAGAACAAAAGAAGAACTGGCTAAATCAGAAGCCAGGAGGAGCCAGCTGGAAGAAAAAATGGTGGCTTTAGTGCAAGAGAAAAAGGATCTACAACTGCAAGTACAAACTGTATGTAATTAAAATAATTTTTGGCTCTTCAGATTACATCAGTGTTGTCTGAGTGTTCAGGAAAGGGAAAGGAAAGCAAACTCTGTTATTTCATGTACTAGCCACTTAATAAGCAGGTGATTTCTGCAAGTGTCAGTGCCAATGTGTGATAATGAAACACATTTCTGTTCTCTGCAAAAAGGAAAATGAAAATCTGGCTGATGCTGAAGAAAGATGCGACCAGCTGATCAAACTAAAATTCCAGCTGGAAACAAGAATAAAGGAGGTAATGGAAAAGTTGGAAGATGATGAGGAGATGAATGCTGAGCTGGCAGCCAGAAAGAGGAAACTGGAGGATGAATACTCTGAGCTGAAGAGAGATATGGATGACCTTGAGTTAACATTGGTCAAGGCTGAAAAGGAAAAGCATGCCACTGAAAACAAGGTGCTTTTTATTTCTGGAATGTTTAATAACGTCGTTCTGTCTATGTATAGGCTGTAAAGCTTCAGTAAACTTGAATACTTAAACATGCTGCTCTGTAAGGAGATCTATGGGCCTGGTATTGAATCTGGGCACCTCTGTTGTGCAGGAAAACCAACCCATAAGCATGCAAAAATGCATTAAAAGTAAAGTTCAGCATTGCTCTGTGACTTCTGAAGGGCTGATATATACACAGAGAGATTGTAGAGTGCGACCATACAATGGTGAAAGCCTCTTTGGGAGTCTAACACCAAGTTCATTGTCTGTGTTCATTGCCTATGTGAGGGCCTTTAAAATTATTAGTGACCTTTAAGTATTTTGCCTTGCAATAGGTCAAGAATCTGACAGAAGTAGTGACAGGTTTGGATGAGACTGTTGCAAAGTTAATCAAGGAGAAGAAGGCCCTGCAAGAAGCCCAGCAACAGGCAGTGGATGACCTGCAAATAGAGGAGGACAAAGTTAATACCCTCACCAAGGCTAGGATCAAGCTGGAGCAGCAAGTGAACCATGTGAGTGTGTTCAACAGAAGGAGAGGGAGCAGATTCTTTAGTTGTTCCATCAGTCATGTTTATATATGTTTATGTTGCAGGTTGAAGGATCTTTGGAACTTGAAAGAAAAGCATGTATGGACCTTCAACGAGCAAAGAGAAAGCTTGAGGGAGACTTGAAAATTGCACAGGAAACCATAGCAGATCTGGAGAATGATAAACAACATTTAGATGAAAAATTAAGGAAGTATGAGAAAAAAATCGGTGAAACATTTATTATTTGGCTTTAACTGGACATAGTTTCTTTTAATAAAACAGAACATCTCCTTCACAGGAAAGACTTTGATTTTAACCAGATGCAAAATAAAATTGCGGAACAGCGAAATTCAGGTACTCATTTACAGAAGAAGATGAGAGAATTGCAGGCAAGAGACTTTATACACCTTCTTCATCATTACTATTTCTTTGTTTTAAACTCTAGTACCATGAATAATATTTGTCCACAATCTGGCATTGACTCTGTCAGACACAGGGGAAGCTTCCAGCAGCTTCTCACAGAAGCCGTTCCTGTATCCCTCCACTACCAAAACCTGGCCATGCCAACCCAGTACAACAACAGAAAGCTGTGATCTAAAGCTAGAATGAGTTGATCCATAGATCCTTTCCTGTTAGTGTCTTTACCTACAATGCTAAAATGTGACACTTGAAGGAAGTTTGTTTTGCTTACAGTCTCCAGAACAAGGTTCTTGGTGTCCTACTGTGACAAATATGCAGTAACCTGAGCACTGAATGACTTGCTCTCTATTTAATCCCTGATGTGCTGTTCCCTCCTTATACAGGCCCGTGCTGCAGAGCTGGAAGGGGAGACCACGAGCGAGAAAGTGACGCGGGCAAAAGCAGAGAAGCGTTGTGCTGAGCTGGCTCGGGAGCTTGAGGAAATCCACGGAAGCCTTGCAGAGGCTGGAGGAGCCACCACTGCTCACAGGGAGCTCACCAAGAAGCGTGAGGCAGAATTCCAGAAGATGCGCCGTGACCTGGAAGAGGCCACGCTGCAGCACGAAGCCACGGCTGCCGCCCTGCGCAAGAAGCACGCGGACAGCACAGCTGAGCTGGGGGAGCAGATCGACAACCTGCAACGTGTGAAGCAGAAGCTGGAGAAGGAGAAGAGTGAGATGAAGATGGAGATTGACAACTTGGCCGGTCAAATAGAGACCATTACCAAGTCCAAGGTGTTTCTTTATAACTTGAATGCTTGAATTACCAATGTTTCTGTCTGATGGGAACTTTACAAACACGCCTACACAGATTCCGCTTTCTTATTCTCTTTCAGGCTATTCTGGAAAAAAGGTACCGTATGCTGCAAGATGAGATGAGTGAGATGAAAGCTAAACTTGAGGAGTACCAGAGGAATGTGAATGAGATGGTGATGCAAAAAGCCCAGCTTCAGACAGAGTCTGGTAAGGAAGGCACAAAGATGTGCTGAGAGGATATTTTTTCCCTTCAGTACCAAACATTCTCTCATGTGTACCATTCTCTGACCAGTTTGTTGTAAGTTCATTGAGCATCATGCTCAAGAGGAATCTTAGAACGAAAGTGAAAGTTTGAGAAAAAATGTAAAATAGCTCAGGAAAAGTCTGGAAAAGACAATATTGGAGGGCTACAAAAAGTGCTGAGAATTCTAGAGATGATGGCATAAGTTATAGGCACCTCTCCAAGAAAGGGGAGAGGTGTACTTCAGCCCCCAGGACAGAGGGTATATATGGAATAAATGTTTTCCAGTTACTGTAAATCTTATGAAATGAAACTTTAGGGTTTATCTCTTGCATCACGAGGCCAATTATGGGAAACTGCTACAGTATCTTATGTCAGTTCAGCCAGTGCAACACCATAAAATCCTACTGCTTCAAAATGAAAATTGGGCTTTAAAAGAAACAATTAAGCAAATTTTTGAAAGTATTCTTCTTCAGGAAAAAAATAGCATCTAGTGGATCAGAACTGTAATAAAAGATACAATTAGAATTAGGGAATCGGGTGAATTTAGATAAAGAAAGAACAACACCAAAACCATTTTGACGGATTGAAATATATTGTGCAATGGTAGATATATATATACATAATGGGAGGAACCAACAGGGTAAACAGTGCTGTGCGATTCCACTTATCTATTATTATTCTTATAATATATTACTGTTTTCAGGATGCTTAATCTGAAAATTATTGATAACTTGCCCTCTCTTGTCATAGGTGAACTAAGCAGTCAGCTGAAAGAGAAAGAAACCATAAGGTTGCAGCTGTCCAGAAGCCAGCAGGCACTTACACAGCAAATAGAAGAACTCAAGAGGCAGCTGGAGGAAGAGATCAAGGTAGCGTGAACTACTAAGCACCTGATAAGTCTTCAAAACATATCAGGGTCTCAGTTAATTTGAAAAATACTTTTGTGAGTTTGTAAGTATTGCCTATATTCTAACACAGTAAAATTAGTCTGGGGAAGGATGTGTACAGTAAGCACTGTGGGCAGTAAGTTCTTTGCAAAGGATGACTGGCATGCTGAAAGTTGATTTAATTTGGTGAATTTTTAATGTTTTTAAATTTTAAAGCCATGGTCCATGTGATTTCTTTAGCTTCTGTAGCCACAGGGAAGACAAGTTACAGCATATGCCAAGGTGAAAGCATCACTTTTGGTCTTTTCTAGTGGTAGAATTGGTGACAGGTAAAGGCAGCTTCCTGAACACTTACAAAGCCCCACCCCTATGATTGCTGCAGTGATCGTATTTCAGAAGGTCTTGAGGTCTCCTGCTGGTCGCAGCTAACAGAAATACATGATATTGTGGGTAATTTTTAGGCCAAGAACGCCCTGGCCCACACCCTGCAGTCAGCTCGCCACGACTGTGACTTGCTCCGGGAACAATATGAGGAGGAGCAGGAGGCCAAGGGGGAGCTG
>JBBMKD010000054.1:9680863-9690933 GCA_037834095.1 Argya squamiceps | reverse complement strand
GATGGCAGCCTGGAGCCATCGAGGGGACCCTGCTCTGGGCCCTGCTCCACTGTGGAGCAGCAACGAGATCTTGCTTTCTGTGGGTTAGCCTTGGTTAGTAGAGGATCACAGTAACATGCCTTGTATTCAGAGAATGCTTTGTGAGTTTAAAAAGTGCTTGGAGAAATTAGTCAGTTAAAATTCCACCATGAGGTCTTAAGTACTCAGACATTGCATTCTGCTTATGGACTCCATAAATACAAATTACTGGAGGTAGGAGAGTTCTGTAGAAGTGCCATTCTATGCTGTTGCTCGTTCCTGAGCATCACTTTCAAAGACAGGAAGTTGGGCTACGTGAACCTTTGATCTCACAAAGACAGTTTATTTTAGGTTATGACCAAGTTTCCTGCCAAGTTAATACCATGCTCCTTCATTATTTCCTTTTCCTTCCCTTTCCTTCCTGCTCTTATAGTTACTTGCTGCTTCAATTACCTCTTCCTGTTTGCCAGGTTGCCCACCCCACTCACCTGCTTTGTAATAAGAGCTCCTCAGCTGCTTTGGCAGGGGATAGAAAGGGCATCCTGAGCGTCACCTCCTTGGATGAGATCTTCTGCCCAGACCTCTTCTGCTGATGTGTCTGTTGAGGCAGGAGAAGTGTGAATCGTGATGCATGAGTGGCGTGCACTTGAAACTACCCATCCTCTAATCCCAGATTATGGGATTTATTTGCCTCTCATGTTCAGTTATTCAGTTTATCTGCCTCTCATGTTCAGCTAGACTCACTCCAAGACTTCCAAGAATACCACTCTGTGGGAACCTACTTGGAAACAAATTTATAATTAAAGCTCTCTCTAGGACAGGTGGATTCACTTTCTTTGAAATGTAGTGGAGGCAAATCATGGCTGCATTAGATCTATATAAATTAATTTCTGACTAGAGCAGAAGGGATAGCAAGGCCATCACAGCCCCTCCATGGCCACCCAGTGACATTCAGCTTATCTTCACATGTGCTCAAACCAGAAATTTTTGGTCACATTTGCCATGGTAAAGAATGGGTGGCCTATTCTTTACCTGCAATTTTTAAGTCTTACCAGTTATGGTCCTCAGTGGTTCTTCCTCAGAAATCATTTATTGCTTCCAGCAACTGCCTCAGCCTATTCCTTCAGCCACATTTATCAGAAACATTCGTTTGATGGCAAATTTTCGAACCAGATGTCACATAAAAATTATGAACTGAGCATGTTCTTCTCATAACAATGAGCATGTTTCAACATAACATTGAAAGCATGAACCTTAATGGAGCAATACTGAATTAAAAACCAACCTTTTAACATGGAAAATGTGCTCTTACCCTCTCCTGGGCTCAGTGTCCAGTCATATCTGAGCAGAAGTACAAGGGTGAGCAGTGCTGCTACAGTGCTCTGACATTTCTGCCTCCCCTCTGCTAACATTCCTGGAAGTTCTCATTTTACACAGAGGGTAGCAGAAAAGCTGCTGCAGCAGGGGCTGAGTATTCCCTGTCAGACTGCCCACGACAGGCTGCAGAGAAAACTGAGCTGTCTAGGCAGGCCCTACCTTAATGAAAGCAGGGCCAAAACAGCAGCACTTGCAAGCCAAAAATGCTGCAAGGATTTAAGATTCTGTTTTTTGGCAGTGGGGGCAAATAATGAGCAAGTCATTCAGACTCCTTCCTATACCACTGCTCTTTCTAGAAGAGTTATAAGTATAGCTCTAATCTATATGATTTTTGTATCTGCCACTGTGACTCAGTCTTTGCTGTTTTGGGGTGATGGTGATGTGTTTTTTACCTCAAAAGTGCTATATGTTAATATCCTGATTCTAGAATTCAAATGTTGTCATTTATTTTGAAGGGATAGTATTCCACAATGCATGAATTAGAGTCTGTTAAGAAAAAAAATTAGACCAGAAACTGACTAGACCCAGCTAGGTCTCACATTGCCATGAATGATTTTAAGGTAGAATCAAAGCACTGAAAAAATACTTCTTCTTTTTTTTCCTAGAATATAAGGACACTGATACTAAATACTCATTTCCCAGTAGAAGTGAATTTAAGCAATCGATACTGAAACCATATCATTTTTTGGAAAGATTTCTGCAAATCCTAGCAGATAATTAAGAGGAGGACTTGGCAATGACTGCCATTCAATATTCTGGACATAATGCCAAACAGTTGTGCAGACACAAGGAAAATAAAAGGGATGAAGGTGGTGTCTCAGTATCCTAAAGAGTCTGCAGAAATAAAAGCAGGAAAAGAAATCAGAACAATTGCTCCTCCAATTGCTCCTCCTGCTGCCTGTACTCTCCAAAATGTGATGGTGTCATGCAGTTTCCATTTGGGTTGGAAAAGTTCTCTAAAATCATTATGTTTAACCATAACCATGTTTAACCCCAGCACTGCCAACTCTACCACTAAACCATGTCCCCACACATCTTTTAAACTTCTGCAGGAATGGGGAGTCCACCACTGCCCTGGACAGCCTGCTCAAGGTCTTGACAACCCTTTCAGAGAAGAAATTTTCCCAATATCCAGTCTAAACCTCCCTTGGCACAGCTTGAGGCCATTTTCTTTCATCCTGTCCCTGTTCACTGGGAGCAGACCCAAACCTCCCCCTCCCTGGCTGTCTCCTCCCTCAGGGAGTTGTACAGAGCCAGCCCCTGAGCCCCCTTTTCTCCAGGCTGAGCCCCTTTCCCAGCTCCCTCAGCCACTCCTGGGGCTCCAGACCCTTCCCAGCTCTGTTCCCTTCCCTGTCTTTCATGTTGTGAGGGGTCCAAACCTGGAGGTTTTGGAGACTCAGAACTGGAGGTACAGCCCAGAGATTTTTGCAAGGTTCCTGTCTGTGTACATGACCAGGATTTTAAATCCACAGAAGGAAATTTTTCGAGCAAGTTTGCCTGTGAAGATGAATATGACTCCTTGAACTTTTCTTGTTGGTTCCCACATGTTCTAACTGGGTTTATATTATTTGTTTCTCTTTGGGCAGAAAAGAACATCAATGGGAGGTCTTGAGACTCCCACTGAAGTGGAGGTCAGCAATTTACATCTATGTTTTGTTTTCTGTTATTGCAACTGGCCAGGAGGTCCTGGTCAGCTTGGTCCAGGGAGGAAGGAGTGGAGGACCTGAGCAGAAGGCCTGAAGGTGGTTGGTTCTGAAACAAGGACATGAAGATATTGTTTCTGGACTTAACTTTCTAACTAGACAACCTGCTGCTGCTCCAAGAAGCAGAATAGAGAGTGAGTTTCCATGGGGCCACAAACTCAAGAGCTTTGATAGTGCTCAACAGTCACACTTCACTGGTGTTTGTGAATTCCCCTTTTCTCCTCAGAGCTCCCCATCTCACACTCACTGAACACAAGGGAAGGGAAATCACATTGTAGGCACTTACAGAAAGTGGGACGGGATCTGTTTTCAGCATGCTTGGATGTCATCACACCAGCATTTTGCCCATAACTTATGCCTGTGCAGGACCATCTTCATCCAGGGATTTCTCTCATTCTGCCTCTTCTGCGTTAGCTCAGACCTTGCGAAGGAGCCTACAGGCTCAGTTCATAGTTCAGCAAAGGGTGGAGGACAGGTTGAATGCTGATGAGAGACAGAAAACCTGCAGAACCAGTTGAGCAAATCTGTGGGAAAAGAATTACAATTGCAAATTGCCTGTCTGAAGGTGCTGGTGAAGAGCAAGCAGGGGCTCTTCAGCCTCCAGAAGGAAGTGGACTTCCCCAGACATGATGTAACTTCACTCCCTGAAGTGAAGCCAACCACCTGCCCTCTCCACTACACCTTTGATGTCCACAGAAGTCCTGCAGTGTGAATTGGCAACTTCCAAATTAACACACCCTAAGCTCTGCCTGGTTGTAAAGAGAATTCTTTTATCAGGAAGGAGACAACCTGGTAATTGTATTTCACTCTGCAAGAGAATTGGTAAAGTTACAAGAAAAAATTAGCATTCATCCGAAAGAAAAGGAAATGAAGAATGTTTTAATAATTTCACTAATGGGGGAAATGAAATAAAATTTTCCAAAGAGGAAGCACATGGTAAAGAGGCCTGGTGTCTTACCCAGAGTGCAACTTGTGTGAGAAATTTGGAGTCATTGGAGGGAGAGAACGCATCTCTATCCCCATTATAAAATATGCTAAAATTTCCAGGAAGTATGGGATGCAGTGGGCTTCCAACCAATGCATGAGAAACATCTGGTGCCCTGTTGGGTTTCTCCCATGTTATTGCTACTTACTGTAAAAGTTAAGGATTGAGACCAAGAAAGCAAACTATTGGTGCTGCTCTCAAAAAGTGAGTTGAGGGAGGGGTGCTGAATTCATTTGTCCAGTAAAGTCATCAGCCTTGCTGCAGTGTAGTTCTCTTGGTTTCCCCATAAACCCTCTTAAGACCATGGGATTACATTAGTCACCTGGCAGTCCTGTGATATACTAATGGATTCTTAAGTAGGAGCTTTTGCTGTGTTTGGAAGCTTCACAAATTCATATATGAGTTCCCCATGATTTTCACACATCTGTATTTGAGGACAGAGAAGGAAAGAAATGTGCCATGAGACTACTAACCTGATGATAAGGGTCTGAAAGCAGCTTCATTATGGGAAGAACACTTAAGCTGAGAAATGACAGAGGAATGGCTGAAAATGTAGGAATTTTAAAGATGGGGAATGTGATCAGAACTATGGAGGTAATGCAGGGCAGTGTGCATCACGGGAGCATAGCCATGGGACAGTATGGACTGTGTAGGAAGAATACACAGGGGAAATGAGAGGGGTTTATGCTTTATGTCAAAGTGCTCCTTGCTTGTGCAATGCTCCACTGTGGGGCTGCAGACATTCCGTCAGAGATGGGAGGAAAATGAGGGATGTTGTGATAGGGTCTGTTATGGACCACCTGAACAAGGCAAAGTAGATACTCAAAGTTTCTACAGCTAGTAGATACTCGTCTCCTCTGCCTTAGGGAAGCTTTCAGCCATGTGGACACCTGCTGTGAGGGCGACAGCACCAGGCAAGCTCTGCCAGAAATTCTTAGGTAGTGCTAATGTCAATATCCCAATGTAAATACTGGACAGATAACACTGAATATTGGAGGCAGGGATGAACTTGTGATAAATATGATCCCAGATGGCACCTCAGGCTGCAGGAAACACAGGATGACTGGATGAAGGACCCAGTAGAAAGCTGGGGAGATAAGCAACAGAATTAGCACTCTAGACTTTGTAAGATTGGAATTCACTACATCCAAGGAACTGCTTGTTAGCACACATTTTGCAGCAGCTGTGAAAGACAAGAGACTGCTCAGGAGAGATCTGCTTTACAAACACAATCATATCGAATTTGGGGGACTGTTTTAACTATTCATAGGATGCTACATTACATGCATTGTCATAGATCAATTCTCAGCTATGTCCACAGCTGTATTCAAACCAGATAAGTCAACACTGCTGTTCTTTCAAACCCCAATTAGTGATTTCTACAAGCACTCATTGGCAATGAATACTAGAACCCAAAATAACATCTGCCCATACTGTATGGAGCAGTTGTAGTCTCCTATGGGTGTTACATGAGTTGCTTGAGCAGTGTGGGAGCCCCCTCTTATTTGCAGTTGATATTTCTGTCCTGAAAGGACAGCTGCTGAGAAATGAAGAGATACTTGGTGAAGAGCCTGAAGCAGGAAACTTGAGGAACCTGAATTCCCTGAACAGCATGAGCGTGGACAAATTTTAACACTGGACTTCAATGCTGGGCATGGCAAGAGCTAGAAGGAATTCAGCTTCCTAGTTTTCACCTCTCCTGAGTGTAGTCTGTTCAGTATGTGTCTGCTGTTCAACCAAAAAAGGCAAACAAGGCTATGGTCAGTATATGTTCCTCAGAACTGAACGACTCATCTTTCTCCAAGGATTTGTGAATAGCAGCTGAACATACAGAGAAATTTGACAGGAGGTCCCTATTCCTATATGAAGAATTATTTTGTGGAGGCTGCATTATTAATCAGATGTTAAATGCTCTCTACATTAATGTATTGCACTAGGCAAGAATTCAAAATTTCCACACCAGTCCTCTGGTAATGGGCAGCTCTTCTTCCTAATCCATGAGATATTCCACTGTCTTCATAATTCGTTTAGTCAGCTCAGGGGTGAACTCTGGGTTTGACTTCCAATTTGGGGTCCTAAATGTGCCAGAGGAGTCTTGGAAGAGGCTCCTACAGCACAGGACATAATCTAATGCTGCATATTGCACTGGATCACAGGCATTGTTTTTCTAACCATTTCACTGTGATATTCTTTGAGCTATTTTAATGATTGAAATGCAAATGACCAGGAGAAAAATATCTTTAGATCTAGAGGATCTGAAAAAGTCTAACTGATTAAGATCAAGTGTGGATGTGGCACTTGGGGACAAGGTTTAGGGGTAGACTTGGCAGTCCTGAGGTAACAGTTGGACTAGTCTTTTCCAGCCTAAACAATTCTGTGTTTCTATGATACTGTGATTACACCCTTTCCTAAAACTGGACCAGTTAGTCTCCTGGACTACCAGCAAATCTCTTTATCCCTCACCATCAGCATTACACACCCTGCTGCCTCTATTGCCCTGGTACAGAAGGTGCTGTGTTGTTAGGTGTTTCTGGGGCTGTGAATGTGTAAATACAATTATTTTGATCTTGACACTGCAAGAATGAGGTTATATCAGAATGAATAGCATCTGGAATTGTATACCAAGGTCTTTATGATTGGCACAAGCATGGCATGCTGGTTTTTGGGGAGTTGGAGGTAGGGAAGGGACATGGGAACCTCTGGAACTTCAGGTTTGACAGAGGGAATTTGCTATTTATGCAGAAAATAGAAGGTGTGAGTATGTATCAATTTCAACTAAGAAATGTATGACTGTCAAAAGTGAAAAAGCAAAGTTTCTTGAGAAATCACTTTTAAAATTAAATACACACAAACACATATATTATCTATGCATGCACAAGCATGTGTTTTATTTTGATGTGATAGTGCTTCCCCCCTTCCTACTCAGGTCTGCTCTACAGTCTCAGGAATTCCCATAAAGCCTTGATGAGTGTCCCTTGACTCTACCAAGAGCCCTTGCATGCTCCCTTGCATGGGAGCAGCAGTGCCTGTATCAGGAACTCCTGTTGCCTGGCTAATGTGAAGGATGAGAGAGGGAATAATCACTCAGTTGCTCAAAGCCTTTGAACTTTCCCTACCTTAATCACAGCCAATTTGAGTGGTACCATTGTTGCTGGAGTTTTGGTAGCTCCAGTACCATTACTACTGGAATTTTGGAAGCACCAGTAAATACTGACCTGGATTGTGTCCAGGATGGAAACGTATGGATGACTAAAACCAGACATCTTGTAACCCTATAAATAGCAGGCCTTAGTGAGGCACTTTGAGCTCTCCTGGACTGCAGCAGGCTGCAACCAGCATCTCCCTTGGAGTGGGATGCCTCTCAAAACTCATGAGCTCTCAAGTTTGTGAAAAATGAAAGACTAATTTTCAAAAAAATTCACCAAAAGCTGAATTACCAGAGCAATATCCTCCTCCTTGAGGCTCAGCTCTTGCCCACTGAGAAATTCCAAGACATTTGAAGTGAATATTTCACTCAATGCAGAGGGAACTTTTAACAGGTGTAACCCTTGAACATTTATATACACACCTTTGTGTCTGTGTGCATGCATGTGCGAGTTCATTTACGCATTCTACAGCAAGTATAGTTTTAATGTTGCTATCTGGGATGTATAATTAAGTCACTGTTGCAATTAGAGTAAATCCTTTTGAATCACTTTATGAATGTCAAATTAGTCAACGATTAAGCCCTGCTAAAACCCTTTAGACACAAAATGTTGACCAGGTCTGGTATTATGATTGGATCCAACTGCACCTGGACTCTGTCAAGAGTTTAGAAACCAAGGGGCCCTCTGTGAACCTCATAACTCAACAGGAGGATTTTTTTTATGCTTTTTACCCTTATTCTTTGCATCCCCTGTTGTGTTGTTATGCAAATCATTCTAAAGGAATTCTCAGTAGATTTTTCTTGCTCTTTGTAGCAAATAATAGAGCAAACAACCTTGCCATCAAACTTTGCTGTGCTTTTGCAAATTTATATTGAACGCTTTTTTACTAATGCCTTTGATGATGATACTTTAAGCAACCTTAACTCATTTGTAACATTTGATTCCTCAACAGTCAGCTCAGGAATCTATTCAAGAGCTTCATATCAAAGTAGAGTCTCCCATTACTTGGGATCAGGCTCACAACCCACTGTATTTCAAATCATTTCAGCTATTGAGGGTGTCCTATACAGAAAACTCAGCTGTAATAGATTTTTACTTCCCGCTTTTTAGAAAATACCACTGAAAATTGTCTCCCCACATTATTTGCTAGTTTCTGATATATTTTCCCTGTTCCTCCCCATGCATATGTTCCTAAAGCATCATAGGCGTTGTCATCACCATAACATGGCTGAAAAGTTGTGGTATAAACATACCAAGGAAACTACCATGGGTCAAGGAGCAAATCACTGAGAAAGGCAGCAATAGAACCATGCAAGTTCTCTAAGTGCCTTGAGTAGTCTAGATTCTCTCCTTAACACTCTTGACAAATTATTTATAGATGTATTCACGTAGTCAGTAAGATATAAAAATGTTCTAATTATATCATTCAAATCAAGTCACAATTATGCCCTTAGTTTGACAGACAATGCTTGGCCAAAAAAGGTTTGCCAGAAATGTTTTGACCGAAGAAAGGGGCACCATCTGCAGCATCTGCAGACGAGACACTATAAAATCTGCCACAGACAAGTCTAGCCTGTCTCCACAGAAGGCTTCCAGGTAAGTGCATGCATTTCATGATCTTGAAGAAGGAGGACAATGCCCTTGCAATATCCTGTTTCATTTCTTCTGTCTCTAACAATCATTTCCATGAGGGAGTGTCCGTGTGAGCAAAAATTTTTAGTGTACTTTTTCTGCATGTCTGTATTTTCAATCTACAGTATTATATGGAATTCTGTTTAGCTATAAGAAGCAACTGCCATTCCTATTTTACAGGGTTGGCCATATTACTGGATACAAGCTGCTCTCCAAAGGTAATACACTGAATAATCTAGTCCTAATCTGTATTCTAGGACAGGACTTTTAAAGAGCTGCATGAATTCTCTTGATAAATCCTCTTATTAGCTGAATTAGCTTAGACTAGATAGCTGGAAATAGGAAGGAGCTATAAAATGAAGTAATTTTTCATTTTTAATAGAAAAGGTAATCCTTTCAACGAGAAAGTACTCTTTTGAAGACTCAGTGCTCCTATTAAGGACCAGAACAGAAAGTGATTTTTCTATAACTGTAAATCCTTTTACGTGAAAAACTCAAACCGTGCTAGAATTCAGGGTGACTTACCAAACTATACCCAATATTCAGATGTTCTATTTACTGCTGCAAAATCTACAAGTTGTAGAAGTCTAAGTCTTACTCTTGGGTTCAGGCTAGGCTATTTTTAACTTCAAATCAAAGTGGATTTAATTGGTTTCTTCCTAAGAGCTTATTTTGGAGACTAACTAGGAATTGATTTGCTAAAGAGCAAGGAATTTTCTCATTGGTATAGATTGTATTATTCTTCTTAATGACCAATAACTTTTTTTCTCCACAAGACACCTCTGTTGACGTGCTTTCGTTAGAGGGCAGACATGGCCTCTGGAGATGCTGAGATGGCTGTTTTTGGGGAGGCAGCTCCTTACCTCCGAAAATCAGAAAAGGAGAGAATTGCAGCCCAGAACAAACCTTTTGATGCCAAGTCATCTGTCTTTGTGGCTCATCCCAAAGAATCCTTTGTGAAAGGGACAATCCAGAGCAGGGAATTAGGAAAAGTCACTGTCAAGACTGAAGGGGGAGAGGTGAGTCAAAAACAGGGCTGAAGGACAACATTTGATCCCCATTTTGCGCTTTTCGGTGATACGTGTGGATCTGTTGTTTCCTTGGCAGACCCTAACCGTGAAGGAAGACCAAGTCTTCTCCATGAACCCTCCCAAGTATGACAAAATCGAGGACATGGCCATGATGACCCACCTGCACGAACCCGCTGTG
>JBBMKD010000054.1:9649574-9661367 GCA_037834095.1 Argya squamiceps | reverse complement strand
TGTTAGGAGCAAATCACAGCAGAGGGGTTAAAATCCAGCCAGGTGGGTCAGCCAGTTCCATGTGTTCCCCACTGAAACACAACAAAGACAGATGGGATGGGCCAAAGAACATCTGGAAATGTTTGAGTCATCAATGCTGGAAGAAAAGACCCTGAGCTGGCAGAAGCAGGCAGTGCTCAGTGCACAGGGCCTCATCTGCACTGGGCACTGCCCAGAAAGGGAACCACGGAAGTGCTTGGGAGTGTGTGACTAAAAGGACAAGAGACAGGGTCAGTGGCCTGAAGCTGTGCTTCATGTCCTTGGTTTGGTGGATCCTTTGTCCAAGGAGGAATCTGTGGCCAGTATGTGACTCTTCCATTATGATAGAGCTACTGAGATGGACACAGGTGGTCCTGGCATGAGTCTCCCAGAAACCTGGGTCTTCAGGGGAAAAATACTCTGGCCTAAAATACCCAGAGCTAAATGGCAGGTGAGCATCCTGTGCTGTGATTTCTATGGCCTTTTAAAGCAGGAGTATTCAGTGCCCTACTTGGAAATCACACCATGTATCTCCCACAGGAACTGCCCTTTTGACCACACCATGACCATTACGATCACCTGCCCTGATTACCTCACATGGTCGTCACATTGCAGACTTTGTGAAGGTCCTGAGAGATTTTAGGACAGGCACATCCAAGCACTTTGGCAAGGTGAAATAGCATCAGAATTAAAAGTAATTCTGAGAAACTGGAGAAGTTGTCTCCAATCTTCAGAAGTAAATGCAATAAAGAGAAATAAAGTACTTTAGTGAAGACTAGTCAAGGTTTATGGCTCTTGAATTAAAGAGAAAAGGAAGTGGCAGTTATAACCCATCAAAAGTTAACTTTGGGGGGAAAAAGGATATTTTGACATTTCTGAAGGTTTCTAGGGAATTTTTTGGTTTGTAGTTGTGTTTGTATGCTATTGTGGCAGACCCAGAATGTTTCCATAGTAGAAAAGAATTCACCGGGTTGGGTTGGTGAATAACAAAACCAGCACTTTTATTTTACAGAATATATTTTGAACAACATAAAATTATTAAAACATCAACCATAAATTATAAATACCTTGAAAATGTAATATGCTGTACTTGGAAAATTATCATATTTCTTAGGATTCTAAACTCATATCACACTTATTGAATGTTTTATTTTGCAGGGATTTTTTAGGATTCTTACAACTTGCTGTAATGTTCAGTCTAAACTAATAATTTCAAACAAGGTGTGCTCTTCCTAAAGCCATCTTTAGATAGATTATTCTAGTGCTATATGTTCTCCTGGGAATTACAGCACAGCTTTATTGAAGGTCCATATTGCATTATTAGGACACACGTAGAACACCCATGAGAAACCAAAGTTTTAGTATTCTTAATGTGTATCCTCTCAAAATTGAAAGCAAATTTTGAGAACCCTCTTCTTCCAATGTAAACAATGAATATGGTAGTTACAAGTACAAAACATCTAGTATCAATGCTGCAAACTTTTCCTGCACTTGAAAATGCCTTGTACAATTTGGTTTTAATGTTCTGATGTCCTTCTTGTTTTATGAAGAAAAGTGGTAAACATTTTTTTATGTAATTGCAACATTCACTTAGAGGAAAAAAGCGTAGCCGTGCAAATCTAAACAAATCTGTTTCCATAGTGTAGCCCCTCTCTGCTTCCCTTGCAAGAGAAACAAGCCAATTAATCAAGCTAATTTTATTTCATAATGCTGCCCTCATTTCTTCTCCTTCCATGCCATTGTCCAGCTCCTTTTGCCTTTTCCTCTCCTTCCATTGCCATCAGAGCCTGTCCACCTCACTCACCTGTTTGGTAACTGAAGATTTTCAGCTGCTTTGGCATGTGATGGAAAGGGCATCCTGAATGTCACCTCCTCATCCAGAACCTGCTGCTCATGTTTCTTTCTCTGACATGCTACGAAGATAGGAGGAATTTGAGTAACCATAGAAATCTCACGCACACAGAAAGCAGTTTATCATTAAGTCTAAAAATTTTGTGAGTCAACTGTCACTAATCTCTAGCTGGGTTTGTCCTCCCTCTTCGTTTTTCTTTGCAAGATTTACTTTTCCTCAGTGGGCAGGCAGTTAGGTCTCAACAAGCAAAATAAAGACATTCCTAGGTTTAAAATATACAGTTGAAACTTCAGAAGTCACATATGTTTTCCCTGCTGTGAGGTCAAATAATAACTATATCAAGCATTGTGGAAATTAGTCTCCAAAGGAAGGATCAGGATCAGAAGATCACAAAGCCATACACAACTACCCTGAGATACAAGAATATTCTAAGCAGTGCAGGCACAAAGGTCAGCTCTATTATGTTCTGTTCTTGCAATGGCCAAGCCAGAATCTGGCCCAGAGTACCTCACCAGGCTAGTTAATGTCTGCTTTGTTAGGCTCGTCACTGTTTTTTTGCTAGACATAATCCCCAACTGTTTTTCTATCCATGAATTTTAGCACTGCTAATCTGGAACGACAGCTCAAGTCTCTGAAGGACTCATCTTACCCATGTAAAACATTACCCAGATTAAATATGCCTAAATCAGAGAAAGTACTCAACATATTTCATTTAATTCAACACAACACTCATCTTTCAATAGAATAAAAACTTTTAATGTGAAATTCTTTCTTACCATCTCCAGGATCCAGTGTTCAGCCACATCTTAGCAAAAGTGTTACAGTGAGAAGCTTGCACCAGAGAATTAATGTTCTGGCATTTCTCCTTGTCTCATGCCAGCATTCCTGAGAGGTCTTATTTTACCCAAGGATCTTCAGTATGAGGCTACACATTCCTTATCAGTCATTAAGGATCCACAGGCAAAAAGGTCCCTCCTGGCATGTTTTATAAATATTAACAACATAGCTGAGAATAGCATTTGCAAGCTGCAAATCCCACTGCATTTGCAATCTGTCAATCCCATTGGAAATGTTCCTTCTAGATTAATGTAAAACTAACATGAAACAGTAAAAAATGCTGAACATCTTCCACTTTTAACAAGAACCTTGGGTGCTTACCTTTGCATTTTGGATCAAGTCAGTATATGAGACAATGTCTTTTCTTGCATGTTGATAATTTCATTCCTACAGCTAAAGGTTTCTCATTAGAAAATAAACTATTCTAGTAACCCTGTTTATTTTCCAAATCTTTGTGATAATAACCTATTTTGGCAACAATAAGTATGTATATGTATTTGAGGTGTGGCATTTGGATTAATTTTGTTTTCTTGGTTCAGTCTACTGGAACTAAGCTATTTTTAAAATGAGGAGAGAATTAATTAAAAGGATTTAATCACAACTCTCAATTTTTATCTCCAAAGTACAAAGCTTCTCTTGAAATTTTTTGCTCTTTGAGACTGAAAAGGAAATGTGGAAAAGTGTTAGCAACAGAAAAACACTTCATTCTAAAATAAATGATGTTGTAGTGAGTTTGTCTCCTGGATTCCTACAAGAGTGACAGCAGAGTTCAGGCCCTTTCCATTCTAGCAAAGCTTTTGCTGCATCAACTTGTCAGTTACAGTGCACCCACATTACTGCATCTTCTCTCTCGACTGCCTGTCACTCCTCTCTTTACATCCCCTATGCTGCATTACCCCTTCTCAGTTTCTGCACTGATGAGTGCTCTCTTTCTTCTCACCCTCACCCACCTGACCTCAAGATGTCCTTGGAGGCATGTCCCTTGCAGTGTGCACGAGCCCCTGGCCAGGCACAGGGTGGGACAGGATCACACACACTGCTCCTCTGCTCTTCCAGCTGTGCCTGGGCTTAGTTTACATGGGCCATGGTCTGCCAGAGAACCAGCACATCCATGCAGATCCTGCTCATTCCTGGTCCCTCCCATGGCCCTGAGCACCCCCCAGTTCCCAATCAGGGTATCAGGGGCCCCAATGACCTGAGGAGGAGCTGCAGTGACCTGTCCCCAGGCATAAGGAGACACTGCTGTCTGTGTCTGAGCCTGCTCTCCAGGCCCTCGACCCCCAGTAGGAGGTTTCCTACTGGAGCAGAAGCTGAGCATCTCTGAGCTCTGTCCAGCCTCCCAAGGCTCACTAGCAGCAGTTGTTTGCTTTATCCTGTGAGCTTCATGTTCTTAGGGAAATAAGTAAGTTCTTAGGGAAATAAGTAAGTCACTTGGAGTCATGTTTTTAATCTTCATCTAGTGGTGCTAGTAATTACTTATCAAGACCCAATTTCACTCTGCAATGCATCTTGTTATCCCCCTGAATCTCTACAGCATCTTTCTCATGCCATGCCATGCCATGCCATTCTGTAAGCAGTAAAACCTCAGAAGGCCTAGATCAGAGAACATGTTCACCATATAAGTATAATCAGTGTTACATTGAAATCTACTGATGCTTATTGACTTGAATGAGTTATCCCCAAAGATACAGTCAGTTGGAAATAAATGTCATAGCAGACGATCTTCAGGAAAAGTTTCTGAACTCAAAACTCCTGAATCACAGTCTCAGTTAGGCATGATGCTATCTAATATGTGAAAGTTTCTTTGTGAATCTATAAATAAGTATTCTTCATCTACTGCCCACTGAATGAATGTCCTACTGGACAAACAAACATCCTGAAGACATGTCTGAAATTTCAGACTGTGCTGGGAAAGTAGTGAAAAAGTAGAAACTAATGAGACTGCACGAGATAGTTAGTGAGCATATAAAAAATTATAAATTGAACATTAATTCACTGCTGCACCATAATAAAAGAGGAAATGAGACCTCACAGTTTATTTTCTACTGTAGTGGACTCTGCTGGCTGCCACAGGGCAATCTGTTTATAATGAGATTCAACCTAGACAAGATGAAAAGGCCTTCCTTACCAAATGTGAGAAGTCAGCAGTGCTCATTTTCAATCAGTTTTTTCAAGCTGCAAAACAGAATGGATGATAATTATACGAAGATCTGATCACTCTTTTCCTAGGTTTGTTTTTTTTGGCAATAGGTTCTGACACCAGAACAAGGATCATGGGGCTTCTTCCACTGAAGAAACTCATTGATAAAAGTATTGAAATATGGATAAAAGTATTGACTATGGATAAAAGTAAAGAAGAAAATATCACTCTTCCAGGACGTGAAAAGTCTTCCACACTGGAATGTTATAAACTCTAGTCTCAAGTTTACAATGCAAATGTAAAAATTGTGTGATTTTGCCAGGCCATAGGCTGGAAATCTGTGTATGTACATACTTCTACTTGTTGCTAAGTTTTCTCTCTCTCTGCCTGCTAACACACAGTCTGAGAAAGAAAAAGTCATATCCTAAGGGCTAGCAGACAGTGAGGCAGCTGCTTGATGTCTTTCTCAAGATGGTTCTATTTTCAGCATGCTTCAGTCTCCTCTTCATGGGGAATGTCAGCACTGCAATACCTTGCCCACTCCACATTGCTGAGCAGGACATTCTATATTCAGGGTCTGCTCTCACTCTCCCTCTCCTCTCTTTGAGTGTGCTGTGCTTTGCTCTCAGCTGCAGCAGAGTCCAGCCCTGCAGTGACAGTAGCAGGACTGGGAGATAGTGGTGGGCAGGATCTATTTAATTTTTTTTTAGCATTAAGGCAGCACTGCTGCTTTCAGTACACCCTTTCCTAAGCAGCCAAATAGCTGCCTGGCCATGTGTCTCACTCTTGCCTGTTGCAAAGCTGGGTCCACATCCTGCACAGCACTACAGGAAAAAAACCCCAAAAGTGCTCTACTGAGTAGACTGGCTTTGTCATTTGCCACTGGGAAAGCAAAGATTTGCAGTTCCAAATGTGAAGGGAGAGAACCCCCAGCTGTCACCTAGGAAAAGCATCAGGAATCCCTCACTCTTCTTTCATTGTCTCAAGTAAGAGTTGTTACATACTTCCTCTGTCTGAACTCTAGAAATCATAAATTTCATCTTTTTGCTCAAAGAAAACCACTTCCTTATTTTTACAGACATGGGTATGCTGTGACTTTTAGCAGTTAAAATCAGAAAGCACATTTTGTTCTTATACAGTACATGTAAAACCCATGATAATTTGCAACTAATTTTTCATGATTAGGGACGTGCAGGATGTCTTCTATATACCATCTTTCAGGGAAACTTAATTTAATATTTTTAAAATATATTATACCTTCACATTTATCATTATAATATCTTTATATCCATCAGTATGTATCTCAAAATTCTGGAAATCACCTCAGGTGCTCTATACGTGAGCTGTATTTCAAGAGTTGATATATTGTCCATGAAGGAATGTGAGCTACAATAGGTTTCTGCTTTTCTATTTTCAGTAAAATAACCTTGGATTTAGTTACAATGGGTTGAAGGTTTTTGCCAGATGGTACAGAAAATCCTTAGCAATTAACCTTTTTATTAAAAAATCAGTTTTGAGAAATACTTTTTAAATTTTTTTTCAGACAGGACAAAAGCTATTAGTTCATACTGTGAAAACTAAATATTTCCTTTAGTATACATAAAACTGATTGTCTGAACCCTGGCCTCTCTTACTAAATAGCACTCCTTCAGTTTGCCTTTCATGGGATAGTTAAACGCATTTTACCATTTGATATGCAGGGGTTTGACATGTTTTTAGAAGACAAAATCTCTCCAGTTTCATACACAGGCTCTAGAGTCAGCTCTGTCATATATAGACTTCTCCTAATGGCAGTACAGACCATGGCCTTTGGAATATAAGAGCTTTCTTAGATCATGACTAAGATGTTGAGTAATAATCTTAATGAATTTTTAAAGTGAAAATTATTTAAATAAGTTATTTGGTTTATAAACTTAGTTAAAATATCCAAGGAAAGTTTTCCTACTGATAACTATGTTCAGAAAAATGCCAATATTGGCTTTTGTAGCTTTTCTGTATTCAATGTTTGTTGTGACACTAGATTAAAAGGTTTGCAATCAAGAATTTTGGTCATTAATGGCATTTGAGACACACACACACACACACACACATCAAATTGCAATCTGTGTCCAATGATCAATTTTCTCTTTGTCTCTCTTGTGTTTCAGTTGCTGACAAGGCAGCCTACCTGATGGGTCTGTACTCAGCAGACCTGCTTCGACCATATGTTATCCTTGAGTCAAAGTTGCAAATGAATTTGTGACCAAACCTGTGGATTGTCTTAAGGGAATTAGGGCAAACTCCTCTAACAAGGGGATGTGGCTGACAGCCCAGATGAAGTGCTTCTTTATCAGTGCAGCTCTCTATCTGCCTGTGGGAAACAGACAAAAGGAGCTGGTAGCCACTGTCCAGACAGGCACTATGGCCTGATTGCTACCACAGAAAATAGTTGGGATGGATTGTGTGATTGACATGTGCTATGACTGACAGCTATAAAATGTTTGGAAGGGATAGTGAAGGAAGGAGAGATGAGGGAGTTGTCCTGATGAGATGCATCCCCAAATCCTGAGGGAACTGGCAGATGAAGTGGCTAAGCCACTATCCATCACACTTGACAAGTCATGGCTGTCTGATGAAGTTCCACTGATTGAACCCCCCCATTTTTAAAAAGGGGCAAAAGAAAGACCTAGGGAACAACAGGCTAGTCAGTCTCATCTCTGTATGGCAAGATCATGGAGCATATCCTTCTGGAAAATATGCTATTGGCTGGATGATCACACACGAAGAGTTGTGGTCAATGGCTTAAACTTCAGGTGGAGACCAGTAACAAGTTGTGTCCCAGAATAAGGGAATACTCCTGGAATCACTGGAAGTGCGCAATCTCAGTTTCAATGGGGCTTTGAGCAACCTGATCCACTCAAAGATATTCCTGCCCACACCAGTGGTGTTGCACTAGATGATTCTTTTAAAGTTCCTTTCAACGCAAACCATTCTGTGATTTGTGCTCCAAGTTCTGTATGTCCATGGAAGTCAGAGATTGTGCAGACACAGCACTTCTGATATCTCCCTGTGTTCATTGTTTTACAAAGGTTTTTTCTGAGCTCCTCCCGCTCAGGGCAGAGGGTGTTTCCACCAGCTTTCCCCTGTCCTGCACAGGGAGCCCAGGGCTGAGCTCTGGTTTTGAACTCCAGGAAGTTGCATGCTCATCCTTGAACAAGCTTTTCATGCCCAAGCCAGTGCTTGATGTTTCCTCAGATCACATTTACTGACCTTGCCCCTCTGCTCTTCACTGGGCTCTTTTAACAATCAAAATGCCAATGACCAGGAGAAGAGCATGTTTAAAGGAGTTCCAGTGACAGTGATACTTGGGATGCAATGGAAATGCTGGAGTGAGAATGTATCACAGTAACACCACAGTCATGCAATAAAAATCTGCCTTGAGTACATGAAGAAGCCATTGGAAATGCAGCAGTATAGTTCATTTGTCCTACATCCAAATTTTCCAAGTGCCTTGACTAACTGAACTTCTGTCTTGATGTCTCTAGACACATTATTTATAGTCAATACATTCACAGCATTGGTAAGATGCAAAACATTTCTAAATATATCTTATTAAATCAAATGACAATTTTGCCCTTAGTTCAGTTTGCCAGACAATGCCTTGCCAAAGAATGTTTGCCAAAAAATGTTTTGACCGAAGAAAGGGGAAGAATTCAGAGCATCTGCCAACCAGACTCTATAAAAGTGTCTTTGCAGTGCTCTGCCCTGTCTACTAGGAAGGTTTCAAGGTAAGTGCACTGGATCTAGCTATTAGGTATCCCCATTATTGCATATTATGCATATATTTTTTTCCTTTGAAACTAGTTTTCAACTAAGTTTTTCCATCTGCTTATAAGGCTATAGTATGTAGTCTATCTCTCTCTCTATATATTTAATTTTATAGTAGAATAAAAAGGTTCCTTTAACATACTTCATATTCTCAAATATGACACTAAAATCCATAAAGCCAAAGTAAAATCTGTACAGTAGAATAAGACACAAATAAAAGAAATTTTTACAAGGTTATTATATATTATTTAAGGGTGAAACAATTTTTTTCTCTTCTGAGTTTAAATCATTAAACACAAGGAAGGCAACTTTTGGTAGTTTTAGCAATTCTAGTAAGTGCTCAATTTTAAAGCATTAGAAAAGCTCACCTTGCAAGCAACGTGTATTAATGACCTTTTCATGTTACATTTTTTTTCTCCCACAGGGTTCTTTGCTGATGTGCCTTCAGTAAAGTGCAGACATGGCTTCTGCAGATGCTGAGTTAGCTTGCTTTGGGGAGGCAGCTCCTTACCTCCGAAAATCAGAAAAGGAGAGAATTGAGGCCCAGAACAAACCTTTTGATGCCAAGACATCTGTCTTTGTGGTTCATCCCAAAGAATCCTTTGTGAAAGGGACAATCCAGAGCAGGGAATCAGGCAAAGTCACTGTCAAGACTGAAGGGGGAGAGGTGAGTCAAAAACAGGGCTGAAGGAAAACATCCCAGCTCTGAGCTTTTCAGTGACATATGTGAATCTTTTGTCTCCTTGGCAGACCCTGACCGTGAAAGAAGATCAAATCTTCTCCATGAACCCTCCCAAGTATGACAAAATTGAGGACATGGCCATGATGACCCACCTGCACGAACCCGCTGTGCTGTACAACCTCAAAGAGCGTTACGCAGCCTGGATGATCTACGTAAGTGGCAGCAGCAGCTTCCTTTGGGCAGCCTGAGCAAGTGCTGGGCCAGGCTCAGGGGAAGGCAACGTGCTGTGTCCCTTCCTCACAGACCTACTCGGGTCTCTTCTGCGTCACTGTCAACCCCTACAAGTGGCTGCCGGTGTACAACCCCGAGGTGGTGTTGGCCTACCGAGGCAAGAAGCGCCAGGAGGCCCCTCCACACATCTTCTCCATCTCTGACAACGCCTATCAGTTCATGCTGACTGGTGAGTTTCATGATTTTCTTTAAAATCTCTTGGCTGTAAACACTCACAAAGGAGAAAAAAGTCTTTTAATAATGGCAAAGTAGTTCAACTTAATGGTGTTGTGAGGGTAGATCATTGGAAATGATGAAGACATTTCTTTGGTTCAAGAGGATCAGGTTAGAGATTATTTAGTCAAACCTGACATCCACAAGTTCATCCTAATAGGATGCACCTGCAAGTGCTGAGGGACCTGGAGGACATCATATCTTGGCCTCTCATTCACTTTGGAATGGTCATGGGAGTCAGGAGATGTGTGTGAGGACTGAAAGAAAGCAAATGTCACAAGATTTCAAAAAGGGCAAAAAGGAAGATCCAAGGAACTACAGGCCTGTCAGCCTCATCTGAGTGTTGGAATGGCTAATCCTGGAGGGTATCTCTAAGAATGCAGAATACAAGAAGTTGATCAGAAGTTGTCATCATGGGTTCACCAAAGGAAAATTATGCTTAACCAAGCTGATTTATTCTACAATGGACAACTGCATGGAGACATGAGGGGAGAGCACTGGATATTGTCTACCTGGATTTCAGCAAGGATTTTGATGCTGTTTCTCATGATATCCTCGTAGGCAAAGTCAGGGAGTAAGGACTGGACAAGGGGATGGTAAGCTGGATTGAATACTGTCTGAATGGCAAGTCTCAAAGGGCTTTAAAAGGGCTTGTTCTGGGCCTTCAGCTGTTCAACATTTTTTTTAGATGGAAGTGATGAAAATATTTTTGATTTGACTAATTTCTTAAGACCAGCAAAAATGAAGTTGAGTAATGAAGAATTTCAGGGGGACTTTATTACATCAAGTTCTTATTCAGTGAAGTGAAGAAGAAATTTTTGTGGACAGGAGTGTAAAACAAATGCCACTGGGGGAAAAACCCTCATTGCCAAGAACTTTTATAAGTATCTTTTAATACTGCTTCAAAATTTTGTCTCAAGGATCATAAATCAACAAAATAAAAAGCTGAAACCTGGATATTGCTGAGCAAGAAATAGAGACCAAAACAGAAAGCAATACTATATACAAGGAGTATCTGCACCTGGTGTGCCCTATGCATTTTCAGGCTTGCTGCTTCACAAAAGAATGTAATAAAGTGGAACAGGTCAAGAAGAAGATGAAAAAGTTTCCCAAAGGTAGGACAGGCTGTGCTGGTAACTCTAGAAAGAAGATTTTTATTACTTTATAAAACTATGCATGGCAAAGAGAAGATAAATAAAGAAGACAGATTACATGATGAAAAAAGCTCAACACCAGGAACACATTTTTTCATTCATCATTAAGTGGTTCAAAAATGGAGCATAACAATGGAACAGAAAAAGAAGTAAGCATGGGTAAGAAAGCAAACAGATGGAATTGTGGGAAACAAACTCAGCTCAGGCTATTGAAAAGATATCCATTAATTCTAGATTTGGAAGTACCAAAATTTCAATATTATAGAGCAGACTATGCTGATAAAGGTTACTACATGTTTATGACGCTTCTGTTATTTTATTTCATCAACAATCAATTGGGAACCAATATAAAAACATTTAGAGGGTATTGTGGACTGATCAGGAGTGTTTGTTCTTATGTAATTAAGTTTATGAGAAGCACATGCTCCAGTTCAATTCAACTTACTGATAGACCATTTAATCAGTAACTCTACAAAACCAATCCTTAGTTGGAATCATTTCCATAAACAAAATGAACAGTGTGACATGAAGGGAACATCCAGAAAAAGAAGTGCATATGTGCTACACCAAACACCATGGGAGGGTTGAGATATCAGCTTCCCACCTGCAGCTGGGAACATCATTTGAAAACATTCGAAATGGGTGAAGGCATACAGGTTTATGAAAGAAATAAGCTGCCTATCGCAAGTACATTAATAACAATCTCTTCTTCTCTGCTTTGTTCACAGATCGGGAGAACCAGTCCATCCTGATCACGTACGTACACCCCCTGCGCGGGTCCCTGCGGGGCTGCCCGGGC
>JBBMKD010000054.1:9635929-9649474 GCA_037834095.1 Argya squamiceps | reverse complement strand
TGTTAGGAGCAAATCACAGCAGAGGGGTTAAAATCCAGCCAGGTGGGTCAGCCAGTTCCATGTGTTCCCCACTGAAATACAACAAAGACAGATGGGATGGGCCAAAGAACATCTGGAAATGTTTGAGTCATCAATGCTGGAAGAAAAGAGCTGGCAGAAGCAGGCAGTGTTCAGTGCACAGGGCCTCATCTGCACTGGGCACTCTGCCCAGAAAGGGAACCACGGAGGTGCTTGGGAGTGTGTGACTAACAAAAGGACAAGATACTGTGTCAGTGGCCCTGCCAGGTCCACTGCACACCCTGTGGAGCAGCCTAAGGAGAGTGACTGCTGGAGAAGAGAAAGCTTCAAGGAGACCTCCTCGTGGCCTGCACTACATGAAGGAGTCTAACAAAAAAAAGAGGGAGAGTGACTTCCCACAGGCAGTCATATGAAAAGAGGGGAAACTAAAAGTTTTTAAACTAAAAGAGGAGAGGTTTAGAATAGATATTAGGAAGAAATTCTTCCCTGTGAGGGAGGTGAGGGCCTGGCACAGGGTGCCCAGAGAAGCTGTGGCTGCCCCTGAATCTCTGGCAGTGTCCAAGGCCAGGCTGGACAGGGTTTGGAGCAGCCTGGGACAGTGGAAGGTGTCCCTGCACATGTCAGGGGGTGAGTAATGGGGTGTTAGAATCCAGCAGGACTTTAGGGTCACTTCCAACCCAAGCCAATTACGATTCTGTGATTCTATGAAACCAGAGATTTGCCTCAATAGCATTTTCCTGTTTCACACTAAATATTAATGAGAACATACTCAAAGACTCCCTATGCAATCACTGCTGATTCCACCACAGTAGAATATGTAGAAACCAGATGAGGAAGGGCATGAGAGACACCCACCCCCAAAGATGCTGTTTCTGTCCCAAAGGGGACAGTTCCATCTGGTAGTCTCTGTGCAGCAGAAGCTGCAAGACACAGAAGTGGTCTCCAGCTCCAGTGCCCCCCAGCTACCACCTTTCTCTTGCTGACAGGGATGAGATCTTTCCTCTCCTTCTGCCTTAACATGTGGCAGTGAGTTGCCCAGCATTTTTGAAGAGATTAAAAAAAAAACAAACAAAACAACAAACAGCAAACTCCTGTATATAGTGAGAAAGTAGTGATGAGTGAAATGGTCCTCATAGCTTAAGATGGATAGGAAATATGCTAACAAAGGTCAGGCAAAACATAGTTTAGTTTTCTTTCCATGCATCATGTCTGAGAGTCCCACATCAGAGTTATGCTAATCTTCTTGCACCATGAAATCTCTCCAATCCTGTGACAGACAAGGGTCAGCTAAGGAAATCTGCCCCCTGACTCCTTTTTCTGAGTCATTTGCATCCTAATAGTAATGTCAGGCCAGCAGCTCTACTTTCCCTTCCATACACCTCTCTGTGCTTCTCTGACTCTTTTTACCCCGTTGTCCCTCTGCTTTCTGCACTTTACTCAGATACTTCTAAGCCTTTTTACTCCACTGACCTGTTCTGTAACTGGAGTCATTCAGCTGCTGAAATGTGTGAAGGAAATGACATTCTGCATGTCACCTGAGTGTTACCTGCTATTTGCTGTGGAAATGTGTGTATTGCTCACCTTGCCTGCTCCTTCAGTAGCATCCTTTTCCAATCATAGGATACACATTTACCCACCTTTCTACTCTCAGTTGGCTGTTTAATCACCTCACCAAGTTGGTTTAGACTTAAGTGTGAAACAGTCTATTGTACTGCTGGAAAGAGAAGACTTCATGTGTATGGAAGTTCATATTCCACAGTATCTGTTTGGACACATGGAATGTTTGCTTCCCTTTTAATGTAGTAAGGCTAAATTATAAATACACAAGTCATTACAGATATTAGTTCTTGAGAGTAAGTGCAAGACTTGGAAAGAGGATGGGTAACTGCTACTGCCTTCTATGAACTGTAGCACAAGCTAATCTTCATCAATAATATTCTTGGGAAATTTACATTTAGTCCCAGACACTGCCTCCTACATAAGCAGATAAATTATTGGTTCCAAGTGCCTTTCTTCCTAGAGAATGACTCAGCAAATCCCATTAGTAATGGTAATTACTGGTTTATCTCAACAAATCAATTCAAAATTCCATCTCTGTCCTCCCCAGTACACCAAGTCTTTATCAGGAACATTCAAATGGATTCTTAGAGGAAAATTAAGAAAGTAGGACAGCATGTTAAGCTCTCTATTTAACAAACAAGTTCTGTTGAGGATATAGAAGGTCCTCTCCTCACAATAATTATTTTAATCTGAACCAGTATTTGTCATATTTAATAAAAAAGTGTGTCCTTACCATCTCCAGGTCCTGTTCACAGCAACGAGTTAGTCAAAGTATAGCAATGAGAAGATTTGCTCTGAAGGATTAGTGTCCTAACATTTCTGCTAATCATCTGCCAACATTCCTAGAAGATCTCCTTTTACCCAGGCAACAGCAGAATGAGGCTAAGTTTCCTGCATCATATCATACACACCAATGGTTTCCAGGCCATATTAATCTTTTCAAGTGTGCTGTTCCAATTCTGATAGCAGAGCTGATTGCAGTATTTGCAAGTTGCAGATTACATAAAGTTAATTTTTTGTGTGTTTGTTGTTGTTTGGGGTTTTTTTTTCTAATGTAATTTGTCAATAGGCCTAAACATTACATGAAGAAGTATTCTGTCCCACGTGGAATGATAAATTATCTGGTTTTTATATGGGATGTTGATTGGGCAGAGCCAGCTTGTGAAGTTTTCTGCAATTTGCTCAAAACCTTAGTATCCCATTTTTCTAAGATACCAAAATTAATGGGGAAGCATGAAATAAATAGAGATAATCTTTAGTTCCAATATTCTTTACAGAGCTCCTCTCAAAATCATCTCAAATGTCTGTTTGTTGTTTCCCATAAGAATACCATTTAACTTCCAATCAGTTCATCTGTCAGGAAACAACTGTGTTCCCACTCTTTGATGATCTCTAAGTGGCTTCCCCATGTCTTCAGTCCCTTCTGGTTCCATATGTAATTACTTTACTGGTACTTTTCTGGCTTTATCTTGTCTTTTTCAACTATAGATTTTGTTATTCTGGATTTATTCTAAAAATTTTGTTTTCAGTGTGAGCTGAGCTGAAAGCATGAGTGCCAGTTACTGGTTTATATGATCTGAACTAGAACTACTTATGAGTTGACAGAATCACAGAATCATGCAATTTAGCTAATGTATTTCAAAAAGATGGAATGTATGTGAACATTTTGAATCTTTCCATGTGCTGTGCCATGTTAACATTAATTTATGTCAGTATTACCTCTTTCAGAATTTTTCCATCACAATAGTACACACAGCTGTGTACTACAGCTGCAAAATTGCTCAGCACTCAGGGTTCGGGTTTCCTTCACAGTATCTTGCTACATTACATCTTATCAGGAAAGTGACCCGGTTCTGCTGACTGCAAACCCAGGTCTGCTGATCATATTCTCTTGTCTGTTGCTCTTCTGATCCACAAATCCTGAAAATGAAATTCTGTTCTACGTGAAATGGGCTATATACCAATGATTAGAGCATTGCCATTGTGTTACTTGATGGTCACTCTGACTAATGAGCACCCACAGTTCATTGTTCAGATAGTTCACTGTTTCAGCATGTGCTGTAGCCATTCCTGCGCCATATATTTAATCACACATCATGGAAACTGAAGAGATTTTTAGCTAACATCCTGTCTAAACTTAGATCCCAAAAGATTTAGGGAGCAGAAAGGCATGTCTCCCCAGACTGAGACTGCTTCTGAGTGAACAAATCACCCAGCACAGGACATCTAAGAAAAGTTATAGCTGGCCCTTACTTAAGCAATAAGTTTAGCTAGAGTGACAGAGAAGACAAACAGGGTTTTATTTAATAGAAAGTAAGCAGTTGATGTTTCCCTCTTTTTGCAATGTTGAGACTTTTAAAAGAAGAGGGCAAGACTTCCTGCTGGTTCAGTGTTCCTATGCTACTCTTCTAGGTTTGTTTTCTTATTATAAATCTAACCTTTTATCTGGTCTTAGCTGGACTGGAAGACATGTAATAACAACTACTAAAGATATTTTGGCAGTGTCTCAGGTACCTAGTGAATGACAAGCATGTTTGGAAAGCTCCACAGTCTGCCTGGCTTGAAAGTCACAAATGCTACCATTTCTCATCTATGTTAAACCCACTAATTAACAAGTCAGTGTTGACAAGTAGGAAGCTTGTTGGAAAGTACATCAGTCAAAGAAGAAAGAAGAAGAATATTTCAAAATAAATAGGATCCTGGAAGGCAAAGTGTCCTACTTCTAAGTCTTGTTGAATAAAGTCTGAGTTACTAAGCCAAATTCAGTCATGTTTAGAAACCATTCCCACAGGTATTCTCTATGCAGATGGAGAAGACATCTAAAGAGCCTTTGGCTTACAAAAGATACAAATGTAGTCAAGAAGAGCTCCTTTCTATTCAAGAGTAATTCTGAGTTACAGAAACAACTCAAGAAAAAACACTTCATTAAATTCTCAAGCCCTTTGGCTTGTTCTAGACATTCTCAAACATTTTGTCACACCTCCTCAAAGAGTCAGAAGTGGGAAGCTTGGTAATGTATTGGCTAGAGCAGTATTTCCAGTGTGAATCTGAAGTTGCCTCCTATGGAAAGAATGAAGTATTCTCTCCTGCTATCATTAGGGGTTTTTTTGTTAACTCCCAAAAAGAAATTAAAATACTGCTCAGAGAAAAGAAACTTAGTTGAAGGACTTTCATTTTCAGGTGTCAGATGAGATGGTCAAAGAAGCAGAACATAATAAAATAGCAATTCATCTGTCATTTCTTAAATTTGTTATCTTATTAGGCAATTCCTATTAACCTGGAGGTGAAACTAAATATGAGATGTCAAACACAGATGATGATATGCTGTAAAAGTAACTTTTGAACCAATGTCCTAAAACCTGAGCTTTCTCTCTCCTTTTTTTGTGTGTGAGTTTAAATGCCCTGTGAAGACAATTGTTCTGTAAAGAATATTTTCCACTAATACCTGATTAATTGGTGCTGTAATGACTCTCTGATTGGCTGTTTTCAATTTATTAAGAGAAAGGGCTGAAAAAAGTGGCAGAGCATTTGGTCTTAGATACTTTTCTCAGGCTTTCTCTCCTTTGACTGTGCAAGGAGGTTCTGATAATGACAGAAATTTGAATTTTATGTATTGGAAGCTCAAAGACAATCCATTCCCTAACTTCTTCCAGGTACCTCCAGAGAGGAATTTTGGAACCCAATAATTTTCCAAGTCCTGAGTTCATTAACTTTGAAGGGTGGTTTCTCCAAAGAGCTAATGGCTTTAAAATTATTTGGTCTGCTGAACAACATTTCGTTCTACTTCAGTACACAAAGTATGGACACAAAGAGGGAGCAGTATTTCAATAAGTTTCAAGAAAGATATTAAGGAACCAAAAACTGAAGAAACTATAGCCAAGAATATAATTATAGGTTGCATAGCAAAATTCCCATTGGAGGGTTTTGGAGGCACCAGGAAGGACACTATATATTTATTCCCACTATATTATTAATGTTCACTCTCAGATTACTTGTCTTATTAACATAAAACAAATGGGTCACTGGCTGCTTGTCTGAACGAATGTCTAGCATGAGAGATTCTGTACACAGAGCTAAACCAACAGGGAAATGCAAGGCCAATTACCTTCCCTCCAATGCACAGCTTAAGGTAGGAGGAAAGACTCCTGTTTGAGCTCCTGTGGCATCCAGCTGCTTCCTGGCATCCTCAGCAATCTGACATATCCTGAAAAGGGCACATTTCTGAATGGCTCAGCCACTTGCTGCTCCAAAACAAGGCTAAACTGAAAGCAGTTAGGTCCAGCCCAAGAGAAGTGGCAGCAAAAATGAGGACTAAATCCCACATTAGAAGACTGTTCCTGCAGGCTGTCCTTTATTGGTGTTCATTCTCTGAGAGCTCTGACCCCACTGTCACCCTGCAGACAGCCCTTTGGCTTTTCTCCACACACACCTACACTTTCACAGGAGATTTTTACAGGTCTGCATGGTTTGTTACTGCTGGACTCTGCATGATTGTCCTCAGCCTTTTTTTCTTTTGTCTTCCCCAGAGTTGGTTTGTTTGCCCTTTGTAAATCAGTATCTGTGTTGAATAAGAATCTGGTGATGACAGAGAATAATCTTGGTAAGCGTGTCATCTTGTTCCCAAAATCTTTTGGTTCTCAATGTCTTCTTGACTGAATGTGTCCCTGTGTGGCATGAAAACACATTACATAGGTTTATGTCTCACTTTTGTGTTCAAAACTGAAATGAAGAAGAATTGTCAGATGATGATGGTGTTGGTACTTTGCCAGCTTCTTTGTTCTATTGCTTATGTTCACAATCCAACTCTGAAACTATTAGCCTGGCTAATTGTGTGACTATAGAAGTAAATTTGTTAAAAGAAACTTGTTAAAAAAGAACTAAGCTACTGGACAATCTGAAAATGCTCAGCTTTGTTTTGCTTCTTGGGGAATGAAATTACACACTGCTGAAGATTTGCCAAAGTCTAGAGACATTCGTGTGATGCACCTGCTCCTGTCAAAAATGGTGTTGAATTTCTTATGTGATTTACTAACATGTCATGACTAATGGACTGCTGGTGATCCAGCATGAACTCCTGCTATAGAGCATGAACTGTGCTGTTAAGAACCAGTGTTAGCAGGAAGTCCCTCTCTGGTGCATTGCATACACTTCAAATGTATCAGTTGTATTCCTCCTTCCCTCCAGAGTTTTTTTTCTGCTCCTTCATTTCCTAACTATTTGATATAGATGGATCATTTTAATTCTTATCTCTTATGATTATGCAAAAAATAGAAAAAATATTTAGGGGCACACTGCTACACACTATAGTGTAGCACTGTGTGCAAGAGAACAGGCTCAGCTGTGACAAAGAATTTCATTGCCAAAGGAAGAGCTGTGTACAGGAAAACATGGCAGGGACTTGATGTTTTCCTATGGATTGTTGCTAAGATTTACAATTTCCATTGGCACAGAATGGACAAAGGTTTGTCTCCCATCAATGTGAGACCTTGCACAGGGGTAAGGACTGCTGTGCCAGAAAACCACCCTGTTCTTGATTACTCTGTTGGTGTATGGGTCATTACAGATTTATTTTCACCATGCTGGGCTCAAAAACTACTACAACAACAACAGCCATAACAACAAAATCCTAAAAAGATATTTTTGTTGCAATGTTGAAATGATCTGACTCTGTGGAAGTTTGAAGAACGGTTTAAATACTTACTCATGCAGACAGAGAGTGAAGGGCTGTGATTTGTATGCTGGTCTGCTTCCAGGGCAGGGCTCCCCTACCCTGAAATGTGGTGCTAGTCTTGAATATCTTGCCAGTCATAATAGCCAGCAATTTATAATTGTAGCTAAAAGACAGGGGATACAGCTTGTGTGAGCCTGGGACTTGGTTATCAAGCACCCTCTGTTGAGGACAGTATTCTGTAAGGATATCAGTGATTGTCAAATAAGGAACGAGGAGGCTGTCCTTCCTGCAACCTAGAATGCCTCCCAAAGGTGTCGGGTTGAGCCTTAATACCTACAGATAAAAATCCAGTTTTAATTGTTTATATTAGTCTTTCTGCAGGAAAACCATGAGTTATGCAAGGGTATGCAGTCCCTGAGATAAGAGCAAAAGCTAACATGCCATTTTGCCTTCCTGAACGCAGTATCTGACAGCTTAAAATTTCTGAAACAACAATTTGCTGCACCTTTGTGGTACCTCACAGGTGATTTGCATTAATGTTCCTCATGTTTTGACTTGTGGGAAAAAAAAGTTTAACAGAGAAAAATGGTGTTGTGTTCCAGTGATCAAAGCAAATGCTCACATTCTTTTAACATCTTCATTAGCATTCTAGATGCTGGAACAGAGTGCACATTCAGCAAATATGCTGATGATACAGAGCTGGGAGGTGTGGTTGATAGACCACTTAACTGTGCTGTTATTCAGTGGGATCTTGGCAAGTTGGAGAAACAGGTTGACATAAGTTCAGTAAATAAAAATGGACAGTTCCATCCCTGGGGAGCAATAACCCCATGTACCAGCACAGGTTTGGGGATGACTGTCTGGAAAGCAGAAAAAGATCTGGTAGGCACAAGGCCAACAGCATCCTGGGTTTCACGATGAAAAGTGTCCTGAAGTTTTGCATAAGATTATAGAAGCAACAAGTTCAACCCAGTAAAGGGTTATTGGACACTAGTGATAATTTTTGGTACCTGGATACCAGGCTGGTGTCCACCAGAGGGACTGAAAGTGATTGGAGCCATCCCATAGTCTTTCATGACACTGTAAAAGAAAGGACAGAATGTGAATCTTTAAATTGACCTGTTGCTCTTATAAATGCCCTAAAAAATTGCATTTAAAATGTAGAAAAGTTTGAAGTCTATGTTGATTTGCTGAAGAGCAAATAGACTTTATAACTAGCTATAATCCATTCTCTTTGCTTTGGATGATGCCACAAAAAATATGGAATGAATGATACATATTTATTTTAAAGCAATCACAACATGTTTTAAATCAAATATTTATATTTTTTTCTTTCTTAATAAATTATTATTTTGAAGTGTTTTGCACAAACTACTGATATTATGGAATTATTTTAATAGAAAAACATCTTTTTAAAATTTTTAAAATTAAAGGTATCAGTTGGCTTTTCTGTTATAAATGGTACCTTCGGGCAACATAAAATTCCCACACATTACACTGTGCAGAACTTCACTGCACACCCTGTAACTTACAGAGGATTATCGGGATCAAAATGGAATATTAATAGAGGTGAAATGGAAAATTAATTTCTCCTCACTTTGTGATTTGTTGCCATACATGGAGGACAGGCATCATTTTGCAGTGACACACTATTCCTGGAGTCAGGCTGCCTGTCAGCTGGTAAGTGCTGATGTAAAGGTAACTGATCTTGGGAAAAACATGGATCCATAATAGGCATAAATGTACACCTCTGAGAGAAAGCTTAAAATAGATGCATCTGATACCTTGTTTTTATTGCAGAGACTTCCAAGTCCATAATAATCATGATGTAAAAGAGTGACACGTATTTCTTAGAGCATAAGAGCTCCATTCCCTTTCCTGTCGTCAGAGATGGATGAACACGTCCCTGTTCCACAGAAACTATTTTTCTTGAGCAACTCTATTTCCTTAGGACTAACTAGTGAAAGTCCTTTACCCTGAATATTCTAATGCCCAAAAACCACAGTATCTTATTTGTGGTGTGTAATTTAAGGCTTGATAGTGGCAATTTTTTTCACTGTGGGGAATGTTCACCATTTGCACATGCTGCTGGGCTCTTTCAAAATAAGGAGGAATTATGAATCAATATTATTTCAGCAGTGATAAGTAGAGGTTTGCAATCTTTAAAGGCAAATGTATTATTTCAAAAGAAGGAGCAAAGATGAATCTCTGGGAATTGTCTGATGAAAAGATCTACCAGTTTTGGGTATATTCTGTGTTTTTCCACCCAATTTCATCCCCATTGCCCAGTACCTTGATGACTATCTCTTTGGGCCCTGAGTACCCTGGGAAACAGATCAATTTGCCAGATCTCTTCTTTTTCCTGGCATTGCAGGAGGTGCATGCAGGTTGTGTCTGGTGCCTTCTCACACCACAAGTGCTTGTGAGCAGGAGAGCCAAAGAAACAGCAGAAAACATCAAAGGAAGGGGAAGAAGAGGTACTGGTGGTGACTGGGAGGACAGAAAGTATCTTAGGAAAGTGTCTTAGGACACTCCTGAGAGAGTATGTGCTCACTGGGCTCTGCAGGGTGAGCTATTTTACGAGCAGGTGACTCTTGTAAATACAGATGGAGTGTGACCTTCATGCAAGCAACTGTGAAGCATAGAGCAGTGAGATCATGGTCCTTCTCATGAGGCCAGCCTGACCCTTGAAGTGGCATATTCTATGCAGAGAAACACTGTGAGTCTCGGGTGGCTTGGAAAACACTTAGAGTCAGTTATTGTCAAGATACTGAAAGGATTCATTTGAGAAGAAAGAAATATTTCTTTCTGAAAAAGGTGTTCATTAGAGTTAGTACTGAGCTGTAAATGCTTTCTCCCACTGCTTGAAAACAGCTTTCCCTTTGCTCACCTCTCTGCTGCTTTTTGTTTTCTTCTGCCTCCTTGTTCATTTGCATGTCTCTCTTGCTCCGCCCCATCAGAATTATTAAAAATGTTCATGAGAACAGACGAACTCCTCTCTGATGAGAGACTTGAAAAGATTGGCTTGAATTATGATGTGTCACACTTGCTGAGTGATTGGAAAGATAGTCTAGGGAGATGAAATTGATACAAGATGGATTTATTTATATAACTCCACTGAGGAGAAAAAAAACAAGAAGAAAAAAAGGCTGAAGGAAAATATTAGGAGTAAAATGAATGAATGCAAAGAGTCCATTTGATAATTCATTTTGAGAATCAGAGGTACTTTTCTATTCCTCAAACACCTATGTACCCACATTTTGAGAATTTTAGAGGTAAAATAAATTTCATAGAAATTAAGATCTGGAAGATCCCATAAAATTCTGGTCACTGCAGTGGTGAGCACCATATCAGAAATTTTTCTCCATCCCACTTTTGGTTTTCACTATAACTTGACAATAATCTGTGACCTGATGAGATTACAGAATTGACTGTAAATTAGGTTGATTGTTACAGTGAGACTGGGGAGGTGTCTGTTTCTGTGTTCATATCCTTATCATTTCCAAACTGACAGCAGTCTTGCTTTTAATGTAAGGCTCAATCTTCTTTTTTTGTTCCAGATGGACTTCCAGGAGTTCCAATGTTCTTCTGCTCAAGAAGTTTTGGCTTTGTCATGGATAGTAAATGAATGACAGGGGTATTTATCACGCTTCTGTATCCAGACAGATGTGCAAAGCACAAACTATAGGCTTAGATAAACAAAGGATATAACAAAATGCCCACTCATGAATAGCAATCTGCAAATCACAAAAGTCATTTAACAAAAGCCTTCATGACATGCCAAACATTTCTCACCATTAGGGAGAGAATTGTCTGGGGGACAACCATGTGCCTTGTAAATACTGAATTTATAACAAGGGGTGGGAATTTTGCACTGACTGTTGTGACTTTATATCTGTTCTTCCAAAATGACTGATGGGATGGCCTCTTTCCAGAGTTACTGTTCATCATTATTTTACATCACTTTTTTCTTTTTTTCACTTTGCCTCTCTTTGTCTATGTTATTAGCAGGAGATTAGGTCTCCCTGTGCTCTCTGCCTTCTCTTCTGGATGAGCTGCTCACTGGAGGTTATACAATACCATGCTAGAAAAAGGTTCATTCATGCCACATTGTACTCCTGACACTAGGAGGGGAATCACATTCTTCCTGCACATGCCACTTTGTTGGCCTGCATCAGAAGAGCCCTGAATGCTCTGCATAAAACAAAATCCAAACTTTCCTGTTATGCAGATAATCCATAATGTCTACTAGATGCCATGCCATGGGCTCTTCCCAAACAATCCAAGAAGCCATTGCATGTGTGGATTGTTTCCTGGGCATGTTAACAAGTCTTTTGCCAGGTCTGCTCTGTCAGGACTGCCACATGGACTTCTCAGCTGAGGACATGAGGGAACTGCTGCTCTGGAAAGAACTGCATGAAGCCCAGCACCTTCCTCTGAGCTAAATGCAAGTCACCATCAACAGTCCTGTTGCCCCACAGCTTTGAGGAGACCCACACCAGGTGGTTGTTCTGTCATGCCAGGGAACCAGAAATTTTCTCTGAGGGGAGGAAACTGTCAGATTGACACAGGGTCAGTGATTCTTTTATAGTTTGGAGACGGTGAGCTGCTTCAGCTGCACTGCACCAGACAATTTCTAAGACTCCTCTCTGGCCCAGTTTTCCCTTCCCTCTATCCCTGTCCCTCAGGAGATGATGATGCTGTTCTGACCCAGGGCTGACTGAGCCATGAGGACTGTGGTAGGCAGGTTCCAGGCTCTCCCACTCCTCCCTGTTCAGTGGGTCTCAGATGACAGCAGAAGAGGATGACAGCACCCCCACTCACTAACTCCTGCTCCCAGAACTTCTGGGAAATGTTTGGTTGAGCAGCAATTGAGGAAGGGCAGGACACATCTAAGCACAGAGCATATTGTTGTGTGAAATCTTCCACAGGAAATTCCCTGACAACTTTGCTGCATTGGTGCCTACTACAATTTTTGATACTGAAGATGGGGTTGGGGGCAGTGGGCAGGATAGCACAGAGAAGCTCATGCAGACAATTCTTAGGCTACATGTGATGTGCCCAAGACATTCCCTAAGGAGCCCTGATGCCAAACAGGAGATGTCTGTCCAGGTGAATTCTATGGAAATCAGACATAGGATAAAGGGGGGACATTTCTATCACCTCATTCCTTTTTCCAAAAAAGAAAACGTGTCCTCCCCAACTACACTGAAAATCAGCATTGGAAAAATCTCTTTTCCAGGAATTTTTTCAGTACACCAGTCTAGGAAGGTTTTCACCCCTTCTGTGCATTCATGCAGAGGTTTCTTCCCACAAAGAGTTCAAGCTCTGCACAGCCACTGCAGGATTGACACAAAAAGAAATTATGAGAGTAACATAAACAGTGTGCAGGCAAATGTGGGTGTACTTCCATTTTTCCATGAATTTACATTTCAGTTTCCTGAATTTGGAAGATCCCCACATTTTAGCATAATTTATGATGTCCTGAATTGTATAAATTCTGGTTTTCTTTTTATAGGAACAGATTATATACTCTGTGCAGCTGACAGAGACAAATGCCACACTTACTCCCTGGAGAATTCTAATCTCCCCCTCAAATTTTAAGATGTCAGTGAAAAACAATCTCCCTGTTTCTGAAACCCAACCCCAAGGAGCAATGATACTACCATCCATAAAAATAACTGGTCTGGGATCCTTAGGGATGTATTACTGACAGAATTGTTCAGGCCAAGACAGTGCAGATGTCCACATCATAAATCTGAAAAGGTTATGGTTCATGTGTGGCAGAAAATAGAGGAGAGTGATTTCTTGGCCCAAAGAGTGCCTCCCCTATGAGAAGAACCATCCTTTGGAGACCATTTAGTGTCACATATTCCTCAAAACACTTGTAATTAATCTGCACTGCTCATCACCACCGATGAAGTGGCTACTGAAGGTTTGCATTCATTCAAAAATCTGCCAGACAAATCTGTGACAGGAAAACTAGGTGCAGACTACCGATCTCACACAGAACAAAGCAGGATTGGGATGTGCCTGAGCCAGGAGCACTTGAGGAATGGGGTAATGTTAAGGAAAAGCCTCAGCACATCTGCCTGTCTCATCATTCCTGTGCTTTTTCAGCCTCAGACATTACTGAGGCTGAGCCACTGCCAGGACAATGCTCTGGGCTGGCCTTTGGGTTCTGACATTGAAGCCTAAAGAGGCTGCCTGGAACAGAGGCTAGACAGAGTTAAAGGAATAAAGTAGGGATTTATTAAAAGGCCTTTAAGGATACACCTTGGGCAGTACAAGAGCCT
>JBBMKD010000054.1:9593014-9606970 GCA_037834095.1 Argya squamiceps | reverse complement strand
GGTTTGTTCTGGGCCTCAATTCTCTCCTTCTCTGACTTTCGGAGGTAAGGAGCAGCCTCCCCAAAGATGGCCATCTCAGCGTCTGACGACATGGCTGCGCTCTATGGGATGCTTGCCAGAGCAGAGAACACTGTTGAAGAGTAGATATGTTACCCAAATGAGTCAATACTTTTTGTTGTCACACACTTTATTGATAGACCCTAACAGCGTAATGGAAAGTGTGGGAGGAATCTTGAGCAGTTCTTTCCTTCACTTTCCTGGGCAACCAGGGCAAATGTTGGATGCAGGTTCCCACAGCTTTTTCCAATGATGTTTTTATTATGTCCAAGAATGGATATTTCTCAGTCCTTTTGTATCCCAGTTTAATGTCTGAGGATCCTGATGGTGATTTTTTTTCCCCCTATTTATTACCTAATCAAAATTTCTGTGGCTGAAAACTGGTTTTTTTTTTTCCCTCAGCCTTTCACTCTGCCTTTTTGAGAAGAGTCTGATTCTTTCTATGATATAACCATCTCCTTTTTGTTGAAGATAACACTAAGATAACCACGTTTAAATTTCATCCCCAGTGTAGACAAACCTCACCATTGCAGCCTCTTCTCATACATAATTTTCTCCGACTTATCTTGAAAGATCTCTACTGGATTCTTTTCAGAATGTCACTGTCTGGTCACCAGAAAGCACCAAACTGAACATGGTGCTCCAGATATGGGAGCTGAATGCAGGGAAAGAATCACTTGTCTTTATCTGCTGACCATGCTGTTATGAGTGTCTGACAATGTGCTGCTCACCTTCCTTCCCCCAAATGCACACTGTGACACTTGCACCAGAATTCATGACCCTTTTCTGCAAAGTGGTTTTCCAGCCAAAATGAAATACAACATACGCTGTTGCATGGGACTATTCTTTCTCACATGCAGGATTTCCCATTGCCTTTTCTAAAATTTGTGAGGTTCTTATCAGCTTCAGGATGAAATCTTATGAGGATCTTCTCCAGGGTAACCTTGCTCTGTTGCATAATTGCAAGTCTCTGTTTATTGTCATTTACAGTTCCTTCTCATTACAGTTGCTTCTCATCCCAAATGATTAAAGTTGTATGTGAGCAATTACCAAGCAAGGACAAATAATTCATCAGGTTAAAATAATATACAACAAACTGTTTCTTCTTATATTGTTAGTGAAAATAACTATATGCAAAGCCAGAAACCTTAGTTGAAGAATTTATGAATCAAAGCCAGATATCTAAATGCAGTACTAGATTTCCAAAGAAATACCACGTGGCCAGTAATAGAAAGTATCTGAATTCCAAGGAAGTTAGACAAACAGGCAGCTTGATAAGGTGTCATGTCAGAACTTTTAGTTAGGTAAATAACCAAAATCTTAACAAACATTTGCAGGTACTCCTAGCAACATGCAGATCCTCCATTTTACTCAATCCTCTTTCAGAGGAATAGGAGCAGTACTTCCCTCTTTTTGTTGTTTGGTTAGTTGGATAGCTATTTTTGCATTTTTTTCAAGTTTACTAGTAGGGAGCCTACATGCAGATTATAACCCTGAAGTATCATTTGGAAAGTATTTTCATGACATTTATTGGCCAGTTTCATACACAGTAATAATTACAACTTACAAGTCTGTAAGGTTTTGCAACATTCTGTTCTGTTGGCTAGCCCTGTCTGTCTGAACTTCATGCCAGAACAGATCATTTCCCTCACTGTTCCATAATTAAACACAAGGAATCCCCAAGAAGCATTTCCTGGCATTACATAGTGGCTAGTGTCTTCAAGCACAGACACTTAGGAAATCTTGTTAGCTGTGAGCAGCCTGCCCAACCATCAGCATGCTTTACTTGTCATAGCAGAGCAGTGGCCAGGAACACACGGGCATACAGCAACTGCCTACAAAATTTTACAGTAATTTGTCACCATGAAGAAATCTGTTCTACAGAAATCTTCCACCTTTTCCTGCCCCTTAAATGCAAGCAAATGTGGCTCTTACCTCTTTTGCTATGAGAAGGTGCCTTGCAGGGAGGTGATTGGTGCTGTAAAGCAGAAACAGCAGATCTCTCATTATTGCTGCACAGAATTCCACAGGCAGGTCGCAAAGTGAAAATACCAACGTGCTTTGTCATACAGATATCAAATCCTTCCAGGTGCATGCACATACATCAGGACAGCAGGGCTGAAGTGGGGCTGCAGAGACACTGCCCCTTTCTGCCAACCACAGACGTGCACTTACCATGAAGTTTCCTCTGCAGACAGAACAGCCCACATTCAAAGACTCTTTTATAGGGTCTGGTCAGCACATGCTGCAGATGCCACCTCTGTCTTTGGGCAAAGAATTTCTGGCAAACCTTGTTTTTGGCAAAGCATTGTCTGGCAAACTGAATGAACTGAAAACTGGAAAGTGATGTTACTAGATATAATTAGAAAATTTTGGTCTCTTCCTAGCTATGTGAATAAATCGCCTATAAATAATATGAGAAGATTCCTAAGGAGGGAAATACAGCTAATGATGACTAGAGGAATGAGGGTAACCACTAATAACTTAAGGCCATGGATGCTCCATGAATCTGAGCTAAGGGAGCAGGAGACAACCATACCCTGGGCAAGCACAGTGACATTTGCATGCATACTTCAACTTTTTCTGAGGACATCATACGTCTGGTGACAGTCATCCTTTCACAGAGCTCTCTACTTACAGATCTTGGATATGATACGTGGATGTCACTGTTGTCTGCATTGCTTACCTTAGTCAGATTATTACATATTGCCCTGTTTCACTTCTGTCAGTTGTAACATAATACAGCACACTCAGGGAGAATAACCACCTTGAACCATTCTAAGTACTCTTCAAGTTGTATTCCACTGCTATAAATATAAATTATATATTTTATATAAATATAAAATAACATGCATTTGCATATCTTCCAATATTCTGGAAATCCTGGGTTTAGAGATTTATAGAAAGATCCATGAGTGGGCTCAAGAGTCTGCTAGATTGTCGTTCCTTTGATGTAATCAGTTGAAGACCAGTTGTAGTTTTTGGCTTCCAAAAAGCTCTTGGACAATAATATTTATAGTTTAAATTAATTAATTGAAAAATCCTTTACTTTGGTGGTACTTATTTCCTTGTAAATCCTTATTTCTTCCAAAAATAGAAAAAAGCAAAAACTAAAAAGAAAAAAGTAAAATTTCTAAAAAACACGACAAATAGTACTAACCTAACCTGAAGGCTGCAGGAAAGCAAATGGCACTCCTGATTCCAAGGTGGGCAAGCAAAAAAGCAGAAAAGGCCTTGGCTCTGTGTGAGCTTTGCACAGCAACTGTATATTATCAACACTGAGTTCAGCACAAACCCAAAACACAGCCCCATACCAGCCACTCTGAAGAAAATTAACTCAACCTCAACCAAAACCAGCACAGTCTCCATTGGATAAACTTAGGTATTGCTAAAACAACTATGACAGTCTACTGAGTGGAAAAAAAAGATTTTGTTCTCCTTGTTCTTCCCCCTGCTCTTCATTTTTGTTGAGTCCTGGAAGGGAGGTGCTGGAGAAAAGTGAGATGTCCTACTGCATACAGACCAAATTTGCCATTTCAGCACACCTCATCTTGAGGAAGTGTTTCTTTGGGTTCAACTCAAGTTTCAGTCTTTACAAACCTCTGCCACTGCCAGCTTTAAGCAGCTCAGTGAGGCTGAAAGGTCAAGTCAGGTTCATTTGTGACACCACCCACTTACATGACAAGCATTTAGAGGTTTTTTTCTAAACTGACTGAAAAAGGAAAAAGAAGGTCTAACATTCATCACTTAAAACTGATGCATTAATTTGAGCAATGTTTCTTTTCATCTGACAGTTCTGTTAAGTGGAGGAGTTAAATTAAATGTTTAAGAGGACTCTGAACTGTTACTATACTGAAATGTAATTACCACTGCTTCTTCCTTTTTCCACACTTGGATAATTCAATTGAGTACAGTGGGATATTGCTGGGGCAGCACTAACTTACCATGTTTATAAAATGCAGCAAGGAAAAGGGTGCCTAAATAGTGCATCAGTCCTTCCTTATGGAAAACATGACTCAAATTTTGAAGCAAAAAGAAAAATAAGTGGTTCCTGCCTAACATTATTTTTCTGCCATTCCTGTATCCATTTATCTCTGCAGGGCTAGATTCCATCAGTGCTGGAAGCAAAATACAGCCCAGCTGAATGAGACAGGACAGAATGAAGGATGTGCATGGAAACAGTCTGTTCTGCACAGAAATGCAGCTTGGCCAAAGCAGTGGGGTGCTGCTATTCTCCATGGGGGAAAGGGAATTCAGGCATCCTGAAGACAGGCTCTTGATGAGAAGAAGATCACAGAACCTGGTCCAACTCCTCTCCATGAACAGGGACCACGTAGAGCCAGTTGCCATCTAGAGCCACTCCAGCCTCACTTTCTGCCACAACTTGTGTCCAACTGCTTCTCAGCCGTGTTCTGTGATTATTGAAAATAGCCTGAAAGCAAGAGGCCACATTTTAGAGCAGACTGAATTGTGGAAATGTCTCAAGAATGCTTGTCTCTGACCCTGTGAAACTCCCCTTGGCACATTTGAGTCCTCGTGGTTGTCTGTATTATAGGGATGTGTTGGGGGATACATTTGGTGTGTGTTTTTTGGGGTGCGGCTGGAGTAGAGCTGCAGGTTGAGCTCTGGAGGAGCAGGAGCTTGAGCCCAAAGCAAGAGGCTGTGAACTGTAGCCCCTTTGCACAACCAAGGGGCAGGGGTCCAGCCAGGTGAGGAACACTCAAAAACATGGCAGGAGGTGATGAGACCAGCTTTTTCCTCTTAGACTGTGAGGGGATAAAAACCCAGGGGTTCCTCTGTTTGGGGTCCCTCCTGGAGGCAGTAGCTCAGGACAGTTATTGCAACATGATTACATTATTTTAAGGATCTGGACATCTGAGACTCAATAATGGGAAACCTGGTGTGACTGTAAGAGTGTGAGAGTGCAGTTGTGAAGGGGCCTCTGTCCCAGCTCGGGTGATGGGACAGTGACTGTGAGAGTGGCTCCTGGATGGCTGGACAGGAGAGTTTCTTTAATAAATGAACATAAGAATATCTGTATCAACATCTTTGTGGCTCTTTCCCCTGACACTTGCCAAGAGAGGGCTCCCAGTTAGAATATGTATATATAACATGCACGTAGTAATCTTGCTGCGAATGCTTCCACAGCCTCTCTGATGTGTTGCTTAGAGATATTCTGAGTCAGTGGCAATGTCTATGATGTATTTTACATCTAAACCTAATTTTTATAATATGAATTTGTCCATTACCTGGCATCAGGTAGTTGTACACCAGAGGAACATGCACATCACTTTGGTGCAAAACCTAATGTATTCCATAGCAAAATTTTTGTTCTGCCACCTGCTTAAAAAAAGAAGAAGAGAAAAAGAAAAGCACAATTCTACAGTTTCAGCATGGTAAAGAACAGAGAGATTTCACCGAGATGTAGACATAGGGTTTATATCCATCATCTTGATTGTTCTAATGCTCCCAGAAGCCCCAGTGGTTCGCAACACTTAAAAAAGGCTCTGTCACTTCAGGGACAGTGATGAGCCAGGGTGTGCAAGAAAGTCTTCAGCCACCCCTGGAAACTGAGATCAGATCAGATCAGATCCATAGTGCCTTGGAGGTCATGTAATGGAATTGTCACTACACTTGCTTAAACCCAGTTCACAAAGTTATTTATGCAAGTCTGAGGCCTACAGAAATGTCCGAAAAGAAAAGAAAAGAAAAGAAAAGAAAAGAAAAGAAAAGAAAAGAAAAGAAAAGAAAAGAAAAGAAAAGAAAAGAAGAAAATAAAAGAGAAAAGACAAAAAAATGGAGAGCAGGTATTGCTGTTGAAGAATAAGCTTCCTGCTCTCAATGACAGAAAAACCCACAGAGAACAAGGTTTGCAGATGAGATGAAAAATAGTAATTATTTTAGGACAAAAAATGAATGGAATTTGTCATAAATATAAACATTGTAGATTCAGAGAATTCAATGCTGAGGTTATATTTGCAAAAAAACTGGAAAAAGTCAATGTTAAGAAATTCAGACTCCCAGGTAGTGACACATTACTTCCAGCCTGAAATGAGGACATGTAAAAACAGTGTCAATTGGATGCTAATGTTACTGCAGTCTCTGGAGTAAGAAAATAGGCATTTTTTATATTTCCCAGGAAGTGGGATGTTAACAATCACCATGCCTGTAAAGTATGCTAGCATAAATAAGGAACAAATCACTTCCTAGAAGCAAAATTCTGATTTTCCTGAAGTATGTGTGTTCTGACGGTTAAAATGAGAGTGGAAATGATAACTTGATGTTTGATCCATATAAGCTGTGTGACAATGGGTTAAATGCTACTCTCCTATATAAATTCTGAGGTGGGATGAGAGCTTGTCAGAAAGAATGAGACAGAGTTCAGAGCATCAGAGGAAGTCACAGGAGTGCTATAAGGCTTCACCAAGAGGCAAGATAATGCTGAGTTCATGAGCTAACACAGCACTGGCATGGGGTAAGACCCTAATGACACAGAAATACCCTGTACAACCTCAGCCAAGTCTACTGTAGAGGCAAGATATCCTCGAGCTTCAACTCACCCAATACAGCAAAGATTTGCTCTGCTCCACACCTGGGACAATGTGCTTCAGGTTCACCATGTCTGCCCAGTTTCCTCACATTTCTGCCACCCTATGTGATCCTTTTTCTGTCATGGCACTTTGCTGGCCCCTCAAAAACTGCAAAGGTAGCTGATGGTGTTTCAGGTCTGTCATCAGTCCCCAGTCATTCAGCTTCTTCCCTCTCCAAAATGTGACAGCCTAATGTTCTTCCTCCAGAACTCCTCCTCCCTCTGGCCTTGGCCAGCACCCAAGGGCTATAGTGAGCCACCCACTTGCTTTTAGGTGGGACAGACATGTCAGGACCTAAAGGCCATCCCACAGCATTGTGCTGGCTGTGCCTCAGCCTCAATGGTGTCTGAGGCTGTGTGGCAGCACACACCTTCTACCACCTTGAACCAAATGCCCTCCCACCTCTCCTGCTCCCTGCACTGCCACCTGAGGGTGAGCTCCATGTGCCAACACGTCTTCATTTCACTCAGGAAAGAAAACTTTTCTGTGGTTTGCCCTTTGACACCCTGTTCTCTTCATATGGACCTGGGGAATGTCCCAAATTTGGCTCCCCTGTGCCAAAGATTTCACCAATATTTGTCTGAGGATATACTGAGCTGGACATTTTGATCACAACCCCACCATTCTGGTGTTTTTTCTCCCTTTCATTTTGATCTGTTTCCCATCAAGCCTCCTCTCTGTCAGCACTGAGCAAGTAACACGTGTGGCTAATACAGAAAAGAAATATGGAGGTCGGTGCCTTCCCAGCCAGGTCAGCCAGAGGAACTTGCTAAATATGTTTGTCATTCCCTTGTTGTCTCAGACACTGCCAGAATATTTGGAGCAGCAAAGGCCTCTGCAGGCCTGCTAGCTGAAGGGCATCAGCTGGCAGCTTGGCTGTCTGGTGGGAAGCACTCCTTTCCCTATCTCCCAGTGCTCAGTGCCTGCCTGTTTTCCACCTTAACAGTAGTTTTCCTGCAGGATTTTTTCCGGATCCTGGCTGTTCTGATCCAGCTAGAGCAGGAATGCCACAACTCCTTTGCCTGGACAGTCTCATCTGAAGAAGATACGTTAATCTGTCTTGGCCTGCTTTTGACAAACTGCCTTTCATCCACTTTTCCTTGTAGCGTGGACTCTGTTGCAGGTCTTGCTGAAGGTCACAGCCCTCTGGACAGTAATTCCTTCCCCAGACTTTGTCATTCCCAGTCCTTACTCTAGTCCATACATGATGTATGAAGGCAGGTCTGGAAATCCCTCCTGAAGGGGAGCTGAGCAGGTATAGTCCCAGTAGAACAGAATTTCTCCCCAGCTTGTCATCTGGTCCCACCAAATGTTGAACTATGGTCTGGTGTCTGTAATGGCCACATGAGCACTCCACGGCAGCCACTCCAGAATGAGCTTTCAGTGGGCAGAATACTAGAATCTCATGATTCACAGAGGCATTCAGGGCTGGCATGACTGGTGGGAGGATCTGCTCTAGCCTCACTGAGAGTTCCTCACCATTCTGGATCATTTAGTCAGTCTGTTATAAATTTGAACCAGAATATGGTCCAGATAGAATGGGGGATATAGGTAAACCAGCTTTTTTGCCTACAGGCAGGCAGCAGAAAGGAACTGCCTTTGTTATCATGAAAATTTACTTACATTTTTGATAGAGGGCTTTCACTACATGTGCCTGAGCCTTGAACTTCCCAAATATAATTCCCAATCCTGAGGAAACTCCACAAAGTAGAATGTGGTTAATCTTTAAGGTTGTCAGGGACTGGTGAACAGTAATGGTATGTTTTGATGGTGAACAGATGCTTTGTCTTGCCAGAGAGTGGACCATTCATGTAATGTCTAAGTGAGGGGCTGATGTCTTGTGTGGTGAAAGGATTAAGGTGTTTAGTGTGGATGTGTCCTGAAAGAAAATGAAGAATGTTCTCCCCACCTTGCTCCCCACAGCTCCCACTTTGTGAGGAGGAGCTGCATGAGCCTCATGGCCTTTGATGGATTTTTCTTCCAGGAATTCACTGGTTTCTCCTTCTTTTCCTGAGCTTTCCAAAAAACTCACAGGTAACACAGACAAACCTATCACTATTTCCGTTTCAGTTTTACACTACTTCAAACTATCTGATACACTAGATATTTTATTCAAAACCCTTCTCCATGGGATCTGCAGCTTGCTAGTGCTGTTGTCAGCCATGCTGTCATTTGAACAGGGCTTGCTGGAGGCATCAGTGCACCCTGTGGACCCTGATTAACTGTCTGGCAGGGAATATTCACACTCTGCTGCAGCAGCATTTCTGCTGCCTCTGTGTAAAACGAGAGCTCCCAGGAATGTTAGCACATGCTGAAAACAAATGCTGATGCTCTGATCTGCTAGAGCAAAACGTCTCATCCCTACCCTTCTGCTAAGACCTAGCTGAGTACTGGACCATTGCAATGGTAAGGACACACTTTGTATATAAAAACCAGTAAGAATCAGACCAGACTAAAGTAAAGTGTATTTCTTGCAGGCTGTTTGTGTGCCATACTGTGGCTGGCATGATGAGTTGCCCAGCAAAGAAACATGATTTGGAGATCTATTAGGCATCCCTAATCCATGCTGGTGCAGGGAATGAAAAAAAAATAGTAAGAAACACGAACTGACTTTGAAGAAAGTTGCTAATTTTCATAAGTAATGACAGGCTTGAATGCATCCTCTGGGATGAAAAGCAGTTCAAGATGTTCACTGCACGGGCTATGAGAGATGAGACCTAAAATCCATTAAGTAGAGCATAAGCCCCAGGATAATGCTGCTGGTGAAATTCAGGGGACAGTTTTTTGGGTGGGGATTTTTAGGGTGGGAGAAGGGGGCGAGGCTGATTTTATTGTTTGTTAATTTGTATGAATTGGTGGCTTTTCTCTCTTCAAGTTCTGTTCTAGTCTTAGTGGTTGCTGTGCTTCTGATCTTGCTTCAGTTCACAGAAATCTAAGTGGTTACTTTTCCTGGTATGGACAGTTGCGAGTTACATGTTTGTAAAGGTGATGCCATTCTTTTTAAGCATGGGCTCCAAGTGGCTTCCTGAAAAGCTGCAGTGGCAGATTATCTGCAGTTAAGGGGAAGGTGTCATTTCACTGAGCAGATGAAGGTAAAAACTGTGACCTGGAATGTCAGGATTAACAGTTCTTGAAAGTGCATCAGAGTTAGCTTATCATTCTCCTTCTACCAATACAGGAAACTGAGAGGATGACATCTGAGCAGTGTTCTAAATAATATGAGAGTGATGTAGAGGATACTTTTTTCACCACACACTGGAGCTTCAGTTACACAGAAGATGAGTAGGGTGGAAAGACTGAGAAGTCAATGGGAACAAGATTAGTGCCTGGAAATGTCTGAGATGATGGAAAGTGAAGAAGAAATTACAGAAATCAGTGTTCAAAGTTCAGTATTAGAAAGAAAAAAAGCAAGCTTGTACTGAGAAAAGAAAAAGGATGATGAGGTATGACTCACATATAATGTCTTAGTGCCTCTTAAAGTGCTGATGCTTCTTTTGTGCCCAGGAGACACAGTTGTCCATGCCCAAGTTGGTGAAGGTCAGGGAACTCCATAGCCCACATGGAGCAGCAGCTCTAGTGAAGCTCATCAGCTGCATCTATTTTAAACCTTCTCTGAGAGTTGTTTCTTCAGGCCTGTTATGGACCCAAGATCAGTTCCCTGTGCATCAGCACATTTTATATCACAAGCAGCTTGACTCCAGAAATAGTGTGTTGACGCAAAATGACTCCTATTCTCCAGCCAAGGCAACAAATCAAAAGTGAGGAGAAATTGGTTTTCCTTACTCATCCCTTTAATATTCCACTCTGACTCCAAAAATCTCCAGCCATGTTTTCCAGGATGGCTGGTGGCAAGGGCAGGTCTGCACAGTGCAGTGTGTGTGATTTCTCTCCCTCTCCCACCTGTGCAGTTGGATTCAGGCCCAAGGTATTGTCTGTTAAGGAACCTGAAATGTTACCTTTCACCTTTGCTACTAAAGCTCACCAGTTGAGCATTTAGTAACAAATCCTCAGGCCATAAATTCTTACAGGTGAGAGAGGAGCCCCAAGACTTTCAGGTGCTTCAAGTGCATCCTGATTCTTGCACAGTCAGAGCAGCTTGTTCATTTTGGAGGGTGACTGTAATTTTGTCTCCAAAGGGAACAGGGGGTTTTGGCATTGAAATATGGTCCCCAAAGTTGTTGTGGTATTTTCTAGTCTGTCAGCAGGTTTAAAGAGCTACAGATGGAGCTGGGAATACTTTTCCATGTTTTCACTGAGCCACACCTGCAACACACTGATTTTTGAATTACATTGTTGGGGCTGTTTGTTGGTTTGTTTGTTTAAAGAAAGATGTTCTGTAGAAGAAACAAAATTCTGCTTTCTTTCAAGGTGTGGCAGGTAAGAGTTTGTCTGGAAATAAAGAATATCACCTGTCTCTTAGGAGTATATTTTGGGAAGGGAAAAGGAGAGGAGTCATTTCTTTTTTGCCCAGATAACACTGGCACTGATGAAGTTTTCACAGCTTCACACATAGAGATGATGTCTCTGAGGAGCATCACTTACAGTGACACAAGAGTCAATACAGGGCATCATCTTTTCCTTAAATATATTTAACTGCTGCCTAGAAAACTACTTCCATATTTAGTTATAACATGGGAGGATTCTATGTGTGTAAACCTCAGTGTGTTTGGGAGGAGAACTTCCCAGTCCTGAATGCTGTTGCTGCAAACACACTGACTGCTGTGGTCAGTGCAAAAGGCTTCCTTCCTGCTGTTTTCTCACCATCTCCTTTCCAACAACTCCAGCTCCCTTTCCCAGAAGCTTCACAGCTCTTTGAAGCACTCCCTGTAAATAAAGGGGTGTAGACCTAGCCAGGAACCTTGAGGGACCCACAAATGTTCCTGTAGTGTGATAGAGCCAAGTCTCCTTCACAATGGTAAAATGGAAAGTGTTATCTGCATGTAGAATGCACCCTCACCAGCTATGTGATGTGCCTGGGTCCAGTACTGCTACAAAGGTGTTTTTAAAGTATTTAAGTACTGCTTCCTGCCTTGCAGGAAACAGCCTGTCGTGTGTTTAAGACTTCAGACCAGTACACTTTGTGTAGATGTCCTGTTTCCTACCCGTTCAGCCCAAATACAGCTGGTATCTACATTCCACTTAACCAGTGCTGCAAGAGTCAGACAGGTAGGACACAGTTTGTCATTATTATCTATGGATTTTTACCTCTGTAAAGTGTTAGATTTTATGATTTCTTCAAAGTTGTAATGTTCTCAGTATTATCCCCACTTGAAAACTTATCTTGCATGATGAAAATAAGCTCTTTTAGCTTTTTGTATTTGTACATTATTCTTAATTATTCCTTAGCACAAAAGCTCATACATTTCAGTACTGGAAACACTACACAGTAGTGCAGCTGTTCCCAGCTTGTTTTGGTGGCTCTACATGTTACACTGTTTGGGGTTTATCCTCTTGTTCACACTTCTACCAAGCTGTTCATTAAGTTCAATTTCATTTACAACAGGAACATATTGTATAAATATTGGCTATCCTTCCTCACAGAGGAAGTAAGGCAATGAAATATCCTCTTATCCAAATAATATATTGTTTGTTTTTCTTTGAAACTGATCGTTAACATCATATTCATGAAGTTATTACAAAGGCTGTATGATCTTTAAATTTGCTCAGTAACAAGGCACTCTCTAGAGTTACTGGCCTTCACTTGCCTTGTTCTAAGGCAGCACATGAGTTCTTGCCTAAGTTCCCCCATAAGGACTCAGAGACATATAAATGCTTTTGGGACTACAGATGTTTACCTTTGGGGCAACATGCCTCTAAATACAACTTGACCAAGTGATAATGGGACCATCAATGAGAATCTGAGTTCTCATTGATGGTCCCATTAGAAACATGACTCACAAAGGCAAAAACATATTTTCTATGCCAGGACAGAAAAGGTGCTTGTCCTGCCTTTGTCCTGATCTTCTCCCAGTGTGGCAATTAAATTAGTCTTATTCCCTCCTTGGTAATAGAGTAATACACAGTGGAGAAATACTGGAGATGGGATGAGTAAAGCTCTACTGTTACATAAGGGTTAAAGCAATATAAATATTTCATTTGAAAATGCCCCTAACTTGTGTAACTGCAGAACTGAATTGTAATGACCAAAATCACTGATTCTGCTGCGTATGCGAAGAAATCTATAGTCTTTATTCTCTACACATTGACATGGTTATGAACACTTGAAGAAGGAAGTGACAGAGGGCTCACATTTTGTGCAGCCCTCAGGTCACTTTGCCGCCTCATGACATTTTCACTCTTCCTCTCCTATTTTCTTGCCAATCTCCCTGCTCTTGGCTCGGAGCTTGTTGACCTGTGACTCTGCAATGTCAGCCCGCTCCTCGGCTTCCTCCAGCTCGTGCTGGATCTTGCGGAACTTGGAGAGGTTGACATTGGACAGCTCCTCCTGTGTGGGGAGAGGGAGTCAGGGCTCAGGAGCACAGGACAGGGATTTCACTCCTGCTGCAAGTCAGCCTTGCAAATCTCCATCCCCCTCCCACCACTGCTCTCACATCAACCTCACACAGAGCTCCTCATGCTCCCCTTTTCAGGACCCTACTGGGACAAGATTCACCAGGACTGTGTCACAAGTCACGAGCAATTTTGTAATTTCAATTTGTCATTTACTTACTCTCACACTACATTTCTGTATGAGTTATTGGGTTGGGAAGACCCTGAAGCCTTCTGCTGATGATTATTGGCAGAGATTCAGGAACTTGTCAGTCAGTGGGCGTGGCCCCTGGGTTTGTTTACTCTGGCCTCCTGTGTGGAACAGGCTGCACAATTTCCCTTAAAGAATGTCCCTGTCCACTGGGTTCCCAGAGCTCACCAAGGCCTCATAACACAATAGCAAAACAGCATGGCCAAGACGGTTGTTTCTCGGGAATTTCTTTCATACCCCTCTGCAGGTATTCAGCCTCATTCAATTTGTGTCCTGCCCGAATGCAATGTGGCCTTTTCCCATACCCCAAGCAATACTTACAGCCTCCTCAGCTTGTCTCTTGTAGGATTTCACTTTCGTTTGCAGCTTGTCCACTAGATCCTGCAGCCTGAGAATATTCTTCCTGTCTTCCTCAGACTAGGGAGGTTGGTGAACAAGAAAGAGAGTTAATTCTTGGTTCTCCATCACCCAAGGTGAACAATTCACCTTGAGAAATGTGCCTTGCTGTGAGCAAAGGGTGTCAGAGCAGTCTCCTCCTGCCTTACCTGGTAGGTCAGTTCCTTCACCCTCCGCTCGTACTTGCGCACACCCTTGACGGCTTCAGCGCTG
>JBBMKD010000054.1:9574700-9592914 GCA_037834095.1 Argya squamiceps | reverse complement strand
GGAAGAGGCCGAGCAACTGGCACTGAAGGGAGGGAAGAAGCAGATCCAGAAGCTGGAGGCCAGGGTGTGTAGGGCTGGGGTTGTGGGTGAGTGAGCGTGTCCTTGCAGAGACCTTGCCAGGGAAGCTGCAGGGATGGGCTTGTCCTTGCAGGTGCGGGAGCTGGAAGGGGAGGTTGATGCTGAGCAGAAGCGCAGCGCTGAAGCCGTCAAGGGTGTGCGCAAGTACGAGCGGAGGGTGAAGGAACTGACCTACCAGGTAAGGCAGGAGGTCTCCTTGGGCTGTTGCACCCTTATTCCATCAAACAAAAGATGTTCTCATTGACTCCAAGTATAAAGGCTGTATTGTGGTGTGCAGAAAGCAATAATTCACCCTTTCCACTTTGCCAACCCTCCAGTCTGAGGAAGACAGGAAGAATATTCTCAGGCTGCAGGATCTGGTGGACAAGCTGCAAATGAAAGTGAAATCGTACAAGAGACAAGCTGAGGAAGCTGTGAGTATTGCTTGGGAAATAAAAAGCATTGCTTCCGTGGGTGTCACATAGGCATCCAAGAAAGGAATATCAGAAATTTTGAAAAGATCAAAAATCATCAGTTGAGGAGGGGAACTTTGTCATCCACATGTACCCCCCCTGGCACATTAGCACCAAACAAGTGGGAGAATAAGTACAGAAATGACAAACTGAAATTATAAATTTGCTCTCAAGTGTGACACAGTCCTGGTGAATCTTGTCCCAGTAGGGTCCTGAAAAGGGGAGGATGAGGAGCTCTTTGTGAGGCTGATGTGAGAGCAGTGGTGGGAGAGGGATGGAGGTTTGCAAGGCTGACTTGCAGCAGGAGTGAAATCCCTGTCCTGTGCTCCTGAGCCCTGACTCCCTCTTCCCTCACAGGAGGAGCTGTCCAATGTCAACCTCTCCAAGTTCCGCAAGATCCAGCACGAGCTGGAGGAAGCCGAGGAGCGGGCTGACATTGCAGAGTCACAGGTCAACAAGCTCCGAGTGAAGAGCCGGGAGTTTCACAGCAAGAAAATAGGAGAGGAAGAGTGAGAATGTCATGAGGCAGCAAAGTGACCTGAGGGCTGCACAAAATGTGAGCCCTCTGTCACTTCCTTCTGCAACTAGGCTTTATAAATTTGTCAATGTCTAAAGGCTAAAGACATTTGCATAAAAAGCAATAGTTACATTTTTAGTTCTGCAGTTATTCAAGCTTTGATTGTGTTGAAACAATTAATATTCAGGAGTAAACTCCTGAATTTTCTGGAGTAAGATTCATAAACTCCAGTGCTCCAACTACAGCAAGAGTAATAGACATGAGAGTGTTTTGCAGCAATGGAATTGTGATTTAAATTTAGATAAAATAAATATTAAATAAATAATGCTCTTCAGGAACAGAAATTGTAAACCTATGTTTTACAAGGTTACAAGCACACATATCATAAGAAACTATTTTTATTTTCTAACACTGGAATTTATAGCAACTCTGTTAACACAACACCATAAAGAAATCTCCAAGTCTGACACCCTGAGAATACAGAGAAGCACTAAACATGGTGTTTCCACACTGCCAAACAGTGCTTCCTGTCTTCCTTTTGCAGCAATGCATGAGCTTTGTTGTATAAAGGAATTGAAAACTAGATGGAAAAAAAGTAGCTGATGGACCCTGGCTTTTTTTTCATCCCACATGGGGTAACACTGAAGAATATAATACATGAGCAGGACAAAAACGAGGACAAGCTGACCATGAGGAAGAGAAGGCTGCAAGGATGCTTACCACCCCCAGCCATTGTTGTGCCCCAGTGGGGGCTGTGCAGACTGGGCAGGTGGTGAGTCTGGAGGACACAGGTACCTCCACCCTGAAGCAAAGAGCTTGTGCCCACAGGGACATCACAATGACACTCACATTGGAGCTTCCTTTGTCTGAAATAGGTGTGTAGAGGCAACCTGCACAGCAAGCAGCAGTGCAGCTTAACATACCATTCACCAAACCCTGGCACACCAGGTAGCTGCTGAGGGAAGATTCTACAAGCAGATATGGGGAATGGTAAATGAGACTTGGCTTTGACTACAGGGACACTTACAGGTCTCTCAAGGCTCCTGGCTATTTCTACACCACTACATTTACAGGGAGTACTTCAAAGAGCTGTGAAATGGCTGAGGAAGAGAGCTGGAGATACTGCACAGCCTTTTGCACTGACCACAGCAGTCAGTGTGTTTGCAGGAACAGCTTTCAGGATTGAGAGGTCCTCCTCCTCCCAAATACACTGAGGTTTACACACGTAGAATCCTTCCATTTTACAACCAAATATGGAAGTAGTTTGCTAGGCAGGAGCTAAATATATTTAAGGAAAAGATGACACCCTGTGTTGACTCTTGTGTCACTGTAAGTGATGCTCCTCAGAGACATCATCTCTATGTGTGAAGCTGTGAAAACCTCATCAGTGTCAGTGATATCTGGACAACAAGGAAAAGAAACCTTGGGTACCTTTTTAAGCCTGCTGACAGACTAGAAAGTACCACAACAACTTTGGGGACCATATTTCAATGCCAAAACCCCCTGTTCCCTTTGGACAATATTACAAACACCGTCCAAAATGAACAAGCTGCTCTGACTGTGCAAGAATCAGGATGCACTTGAAGCACCTGAAACTCTTGGAGCTCCTCTCTCATCTGCAAGAATTTATGGCCTGAGGATTTGTTATTAATGCTCAACTGATGAAAGGTAACTTTTCAGGTTCCTTGAGAGACAATACTTTGGGCCTGAATTCCAACTGCACATGTGGGAGAGGGAGAGAAATCACACACACTGCACTGTGCAGACCTGCCCTTGCCACCAGCCATCCTAGAAAACATGGCTGGAGATTTTTTGGAATCAGAGAGGAATATCAAAGGGATGAGTAAGGAAAACCAATTTCTCCTCACTTTTGATTTGTTGCCTTGGCTGGAGAATAGGAGTCATTTTGCGTCAACACACTATTTCTGGAGTCAAGCTGCTTGTGATATAAAATGTGCTGATGCACAGGGAACTGATCTTGGGTCCATAACAGGCCTGAAGAAACAACTCTCAGAGAAGGTTTAAAATAGATGCAGCTGATGAGCTTCACTAGAGCTGCTGCTCCATGTGGGCTATGGAGTTCCCTGACCTTCACCAACTTGGGCCTGGGCACAAAAGCATCAGCACTTTAAGAGGCACTACAACATGGAGAAAGTATCTCTGACCTGAAGACACAGGTTACTCACAGAGGATTCTTGCCAACAATTCAGATTTCCAGTTCTCCAAGTGCTCATTGTCTATGCCCTCAACCCACAGCAACATTACCTTGACCAGAAAGGGCTTTCTTCCACAATGGTAGAAAATAAGGGGGGCAGGGTGTGAAGGACAAAAAGGAAGAGAGAAGCAAAGGAGGGAGAGGGAGATGGAGCAGGAGAGGGAGAGCAGAGGACAAGTGGGTTGGGTAGATACTGTGAGAAAGAAATGGAGAAAGAGGGTGAAACACAGAAAATGACAGAAAAGAGAGGAAGGGAGGAAGATACGGAGAAAGATGAGAAAGAAAGCAAGACTGAGAAAAAAATATTGAGATGGGGAGCAAGAAAATTCATGAAGAGGAGGGGAGAAAGAGACAGAAAATAGAGGTGGAAGGAAGGAACAAAAAGGAAGAGAGCAAACAATTTAGCATCATTTGGGTGTTGGTACCTGAGAACCTGACACTGGACTTAACTCTGCAGCTTTTGATCACTGCTCTTGTGAACCCCCTGTCCACTGACCCACATCACGCCCAATAGCCTACAGTGGGTGCCTTCCTAAGTAGAGTAAGAGAGTGCCTTGAGAAACAAATCTGTTCTCTGAATCTCTGCTCTGTCCTGACACTGCAGGAGGGGCAGGCAGGTTGTGTCTGCTGCCTTCTCACATCCCAAGGCCTTGTGAGCAGTGATGGTGAAAGAAAAGGCTGAAAACCCTGAGGTGGGGCAGCTTGGGAAAGCAGAACTGCTCGTGGGGACTGGGAAGGATGAGGAGAATGTGAGACACTCATTGGAGAGTGGAGAGAATGGGTTCACGCTGCGGGGTTTGCATGACATCTGACTACTTTGCAAGCTGCTAATACTTCTAGACACAGAGTCTAAATGTGATGGTGTTCATGGCAGACACACAAATCAGTGCACAGAGTATTAGAATTTAAGCTAGGCAGGAAGTTTTGCCATCTTTAAATGCTCTTGGGAATGTTCATAATTCCTTCTTCTTTTTGTATTCCAAAACACATTTTAATGTTTGTCCCATCCTGAATGATACCTGCCTTGGTTAGCCAAAAATTTGGCCTTAATGAAGAATGGACTCTGTTCATGCCTCCACACTGCAATACAGAACTACTGAAATCAAACAAGGAGATGCTTAGAATTAAGAGAAAAATCTGTTTTTCCTAGGAGTGATTTGAGATTGTGAATGAGCCCTTGTGGAAGTGAGGGGAAAACTGGCATGAAAAATGTACTACAACATAACCCACAATAGTTCTGTGTGTAACTGAACCATACTCTGTTGCAGGAGGTATTATGGGTGTTAAAACTGGTTTTTAGGTCATAAGTAACATGTGACAATTCTTAAGAAGAGTACAGCCACATCTCAGACAAGGATAATATGTATGTTTCTTCAAATCATGGCATTCAAAATCAAGGTTTTCAAAACCAGATGCCTTTATGGTACCTGTTACCTGTCAGTGATTTCAACTGCTCAACATGTTCTCTGATGTTTTCTGGGAGGAGCAGTCACCTTTTCAAAATTGCACTATTTCAGTAACCCTGATTCCCTTTTGATCCAGATCCCTCTCCACCTTCAACTCCTTCTACCACCTGTTGCCTTTCTGCTTGACTGTTCCACCCAGACACCACCCTGCTCACCCCACACACCTGTTCTGTAACAGGAGCTCCTCAGCTGCTTTGGTGAGTGATGGAAAGGGCATCCTGAAGGTCATGTCCTCATCCAGGACCCGCTCTCCAGATCTCTTCCATGGGTGCTCTCTGGAAAGAGGAGGAGCCTAACTAACTGTGCAGCTTTGATACTCACTCAGCACCTGCCCAGGTGTTATATTTTTACCTTCTGCTCCACTTCACAGCTAAGTGATGCTGAGATATCTTTGGAGCTGCAGTTTCTCTCTTCCTTCTCTCTCTTCTGAAATACAGAAATGTGAAACATTGTACATGCTTATGTGGCATACTATGCTATACCATTAAGCTAAACAATAAATGCATTGAAAACTTAAGCTTGAAGCAGTCTCAAGAGAGCACAATTAGGAGACAGAATAATCTTCAAAGTCCCTTAATGCTTTGGTGCATGGGACAGGGCAGTCTTCACAAGTAAGTTCTAGCCCCAGAAACACTAGCTTACCTTTGCCATGGCCAAGATTTCCCTGTACCTATTCTGTATTTCTCCCCCTGAATATTTTTAAGATTCTGGGGGTTCTGTTCATCAACCTGTTTCACTCAAAAATCAATTAACCCTTCCAATCTTACCTCATATGGAATTTTTGAACTACATTGCACTATGACACCCCTTTGGACTAGACACTTTCTGCAGGGAAGCATGCATTTCACCAAATCCACGCACTTCATTAGTCAACAGGAGAAAGGGATGTTAGGTTAAGGAAAGTGTGTCCTACCATCTCCAGAGTCCAGTGCCCAGCTGCATCTTAATACTGGGAAGTGTTGGGATGAGGAGCCTTGCTCTGAATGATCAGTGTTTCAGCAATTCTGTTTCTTTGGTGCTAACATTCCTGGCAGCTCTCGTTTTACACAGAGGGCAGCAGAAATGCTGCAGCAGTAGGAGCTGAGCATTCTCTGTCAGAGGGCTCATCAGGGTTCCACAGAGCACACTGATGCCTTCAGCATGCCCTGTCATACTGAGACCATGGCTGACAGCAGCACAGGCAAGCTGAAAATCCCATGGGGAATGTTTTTCAAATAGTGTTGCACTGAATAATCCACAGATTTATAAGATCTGACCACTTTTTATTCCTTTTTTCTTTCTTTTTTTTCCCCTTTTTCTGGAGATCTTGATGGTTGTAATTACTTGTAAATCACAGTTTAGTCTTTTGTCTGACAAGATTCACATCTGGCACAGCTGAGTATAAAGAAGAAAAAATACTGTTCATAGCAGGGGGATAAAATTGCTTCCGTGATAAGATTAGCAATGGCAGTCTGGAAGGCATAATTGTTCTATTGTTGACCATGCAGAGACGTGCTGTAATAGCAACTGAGTACTGCACAAACAATAATTTTTATTGATGTGATTAAGAGAAAAATGAAAGCTGTTTGTGCAGCTAGCTCTGGATTACCAAAAATCCCATGGGAGCTTCTTGTGAGTTTTTTGGTTGCAATGAAGATTTCAAGAGCATCTAAAAAGCCAACAGATGATATGGGCACAGACCTGTGCAGAAAAGCTGATTTTTCACTAGAGAGCAATAAAGAATGTTCCTGCTATTTCTTTTTTTTTATTATTTTAATAGGTTTTGGAATAAATAGAAGAGTAGCAATGCACCAAGAACAGAGGGTACTCATCCAATACTGCTAAATGAATAAAAATCTGAAGAAACTGAATTACTTTCTGCTGCATATAAACAGTGCTCAAATCAATGCCAGGGAAATGGAAATTGCAAACAAAATATCAGGCTTTAAGGGAGACTCGGGAATGAATCTGAGAATATATCCCAGCACTTGTAATTTATGTATCAATAAACACTGCTAAATAGGGAAGAAAACATGCTGCAAGTAACAACACAGCTTTTGTAGAGTAAACCAAGGTGTGTGCAAAAAAGGTGTTATCATCAGTTCTGGGTACTTCAGTGCTCAGGTTGGAGCAGAGAAATTCAGTGGCAGCAAGAGAAGCTTCCTGCCAGCTCTCTGGTTGAGGCCAGAACCACTCCACTGCAGAGCTGTGCTCAATTATATCTCAAAAGCTATCGAAAAGGTTATCAAGAAAAACAGAATTTTCCATTGATGGTAACTCATTTCTCTACTTAGATGACAAAAATTTGTTACTTTCATCCCAGGCCTATGATCTTTTCTAGGACAATAGGATTCAATGTAGGCAGTTCGTTTGTGAAGAAAGTTTGAAGTGGAAGAGACATGAGAGATTATGAGATGCCCTCTTTTTGGCATAGTTACTTTTAATTTTGTCTCTTCCTTTATTCAGTTCAGGTACAGTATCAGAAATATCTGTTGTTCTCTACACGGGAGGGAAGAAGTTTGAGATAAGAATTTGCTTAACCAATATCATTACCAAACCCCCTCACAGACATTATTGGAAATAATCAATATGTTGGGTGTGAACCAGCTTCAAATATCTTCAAATCAATGTTACTAACATTATCAGGTATTCTATCTTGATTAGACAATGGGAGTGATTGGCAAGAATGGGCTCCCAGCAAAACAACCTCAGAAAGGATGTAGGAATAAGTAGGCCAGAGAGAAAGAAATTGAAAAAAATAAAGAAGAAAGCAGAGTCCCAAACTGTGGAATAGAGTAAGAAAATTACCATCACCTTTAGAAAAATTTTCAAAAAGAAAACATATGAATACAACAAGAATAGTGACTAAGACTCTATGAAATAAAATGTAATAGAAATTAATGGGAGTAGTAGAGTCTCTGGGCTAAATAGCAGCATAGGCATGCAGTGCCTTTCTGACTTTCTGACACCAAGACTGGGCACAGTGCAGCCACAGCACGAATTTGCTGTGCAATTGCTGCAAGCAGACAACATTATCACAAAAGATTTGGGGAAGAAAATCCATTGGGATACCCATATAGGCAGGGCTCTGATTTCTGACTCACAGGTGTGGGAATGGAGCAGAGTCAAAGTGGACCAATTATTTTTCTAAATTGAGGAAATGAGCAATGTCATATTTTTGGGATCAGGCACAAGTCAGATGTCAATCCACATCAAGAACAACCCTGTCTCCAAATGGCAGGAAGGGGTCCTCCTTCAGGAATCTATACACTGAAGTCAAGTCCAACACAAGGGAAGAAATATGTAACTCCACTTCATTTCCTCCTTTTCATTATCCAGCCATTTAGTCCTCGCTGAACAATGTGGAAGAGTTTTATCCATATGAGTGACAGCAGCTGACCCATCATGAAGTACAGTTAAGCAGCAGCACACTTGTCCTCTGCTCTAGAAAGGCAAGCCCAGAACAATGGCAAATCTGGTGACAACTGCAAACGAACTACTGTCATCAGATAACTGGAGCTGCTGGAGCCCAGACATAGAAACACTTCTGGAAAAAATCACAGGCTCCAGATTTCTGCAGGTTTCAACAAGATGTAACTCAGGAGTGTGGGAAGACAGTATTTTGCACAAAAAACAAAAAAAACCAAACCAAACTAAACCAAACCAAAACAAGTTGTTAACAGACCAGTAAAAGAAAACATTGAAGCACACCCTAAAAGTTATATAAATTATATCCATGAATCTTGCTTTGTACAATGGCAGTAGGTAATCAAGCAGAGGTTACCTGAAGAAGTGGGAAAGTCCTCTGATTCCTTCGGATATCCAATACCTCTCAGAGCTGCCTTTGTACAAGTCATGAGGAGACTGGGATCCAGGGACAGGTCTTGGGCACGTGGAGTGTCTATGCCCAGGTACCAGCAGGTTCCCCTTGTACTTATGAGCATCTACATTGACTCTGCTGAGTCATCCTGAACTGCCCAAGGGGAACATGGTGAGGTCTGTTGTGCCCTCGGTGTTTGTGCAAGTGCTCAGTGTGTTCACCTAGTCTGACACGTGGCCAGCTGTGTATTGATGTACATACATGTTGCATACATGTTTTCCATGTGCCTGTGCCTTCTGGGAATTCTTGCTCAGCCTCACTACTTGGTTGGAGCTGGACTTGGATCTGTGGCAGTCTTGTCTCTGTCACAGTGCCAGGCTCAGCCTTGTTATCTGACAAGAAAACCTTGGGAGCAAATCCTGCAGGAAAACTACTGTTAAGGTGGAAAACAGGCAGGCACTGAGCACTGGAGATAGGGGAAGGAGTGCTTCCCACCAGACAGCCAAGCTGCCAGCTGATGCCCTTCAGCCAGCAGGCCTGCAGAGGCCTTTGCTGCTCCAAATATTCTGGCAGTGTCTGAGACAACAAGGGAATGACAAACATATTTAGCAAGTTCCTCTGGCTGACCTGGCTGGGAAGGCATCGACCTCCCTATTTCTTTTCTGTATTAGTCACACGTGTTACTTGCTCAGTGCTGACAGGGAGGAAGCTTGATAGGCAACAAACAGATCAAAATGAAAGGGAGAGAAAACACTAGAATGGTGGGCTTGTTATGAAAGTGTCCAGCCCAATAGGCTCTCAGAGAACTATCAGTAAAAGCCTTTTGCCACAGGCAAACCAGGCTTGTTTATTTGGGACATTTCCTGGCAGAAGACGTGGCAGAGCATTTGGTTAAAGGCAATAGAAAATCGAGGTGTGTGTGAGAACCCCGGTTCATTTCCACAGAGACACAAACTCCCACACAGACACACTCCTGCACAGTTATATAGCCTAAAAATGGTTCCCTCATCATCTGCAATTTGACCCTCACAACTCAAGGAACACATTTCCAGCATTTTCTTCTCTGAGTCTTATGGCCAAACCATTAATTTCCCTTTACCTTTCTGAGAAGACAAAGCTGTGCTAGTATCAGCACCCAGTCTGTGCCCTGTCCTTGCTCTAAATTTCTTGCTCTGTGCATACCTCCCTGCTAACACACTGCTTGTGCTGGAAGCACCCTGCATGCTTTGCATAATGCGGATCTTCCTTGTTATGCAGATTAATAGATGCTATGCCACAACCTGTTCCCAAATAACCATTGCATAAGTGGATTGTTTCCTGGGCATGTTAACTGCCCTTTGCCACTGGCAGGATTACTGCATGGACATCTCAGGTGAGGACATGAGGGAACTGCTGCTTTGGCAAGAGCAAACTGCACGAAGCCCAGCACCTTCCCTGTAGCTAAATTCAAGTCACTGACAACCAGAGCCCAATATTGTCCAGTCTCTATGGTACATTGTCAAGTCCCCAATAACATGACTACCTTTTCTGCAATACTTCTGTGACCAGTGTGCACACACTGTTTTCTCTGGCACTGATGTATCATTCCCGGCTGAACAGAAGGAGGATAGAACTCATGTGAGCATGAAATGGATTGCTAAGTGAAATCTTCCATGACATTCAGATATGCAATCTTTCCTCCATTTTTTTTTTCTGAGTTAGTGCCTCTGGAGACTCCTGATATTGAGCAGAGAACAGAGATGATGCTGCAAACATTTCTCATGAACCAAACACATGATGATCCTGGTTCCCGGTGGAAATCTGATACCACAAAGGATACCTCCCTCCTGATGTATTACACAGGTAGGAGTTAGTCCAACAGGATACAAGGACCCTTTTTCTGCAGTTCCAAACCACACTTCTACTGCCACAGGAAGAAATAATTTCAACTCCCGATGCAAAAGTAGAATTGGAGAATTCACTCTCTTTGGACCAATTTTATCACCTAATAAGTGGAAAAAATTTACTCTGTGACACACAGGAACCTCTTTTCTTATCAGAGAGAGCTATGAATGCTGTTTCAGATGCTTAATTGAGAATTGGGACACCGAAACAGAAAAAAAAGTAGTGAATACGGCCACAGCCAACAGTGTCCATAGTTCTCTGAGGAAAAACTAATCCACCTACATAGGCACACAGAGATTCACTCCCTGGAGGGCTTCAGGCTCTGCACAGAAACGGCAACGCAAATACAGATCAGAAACATTAGAATACCATAAATGGTGTGGGGCAGGCATATGTGGGTATGGTAGTGAGGAGAACTACCACTTTAAATAAAATTCTAACGTCTAAAACAAATGTATAAATCCCTGAGTTTTTATATTTGGCCCAGATCATATTCCCTTTGCAGCTGGTGGAGTCAAATGCTTCAGAGACCTCTAACCTCCCCCTCAAATTTTACAATGTCAGCGAAAAATTAGATTCTTTCTTCTGAAATCTGACCCCTGAGAGCACTGATATCAATAGTCTTAAAAATAGGCCCATCAGCTGGGGTCATCAGAGATGTGTTTGTATTGGAATTGCTAAGCCAAGAGATTTTCATACCAAATCAAGCTCCAGTGGGTTTCCCCACTGGCATAGGCAAGTTCGTTTTGAGAACCTCATAGGCTTTATGTACACTGCAGACAGACAACTTTTTCAACTCTTCAACACTAACATGAATCAGAATAAGGAATATTTTCAAGCACCCTGCACCATTCCTCCTACTGAAAACAACATTCAGTGTCATCCGACACAGGCATCTGAAATGTCAGCTCTTGAAAATGCTCTGTCAGCCTTGGCCCCTTCAAGCTGAAGAGGAGGCAGCCAGCAGATGTAAGATAGGGTCTGTAAAATCTAGATAGGACAAGGAAAGGGAGTGGATGGATTGCTGAACTTCCCTGTACAGGGACATCAGGTGAAGTCAGCTGGTGGCCAAACACAGAGGGACAGGATACTTCAAACCAGGCATTGTTATCTACTCAGATCATCACCTCCAACCAGGTGGCTACTGAAGGTTTTCGTTAATTCAAAGATCTGCCACACAAATGCATGGGGGCAGAACCAGGTGCAGACTCCTGATCCCACATACAACAAAGACATCAAGATTGGCATGTGCCTGAGCCAGGAGCACTTGAGGAATGGGGTAGTGTTTAGGGAAAGCCTCAGCACATCTGCCTGTTTCATACTTCCCATACTGTCTAGCCTCAGCCACCATCGAGCCACTGCCAGGAAAATGCTCTGGGCTGGCCTTTGTGTCCTGACATGTCTGTCACAAGAAGCCAACAGGCTGCAGGAGGGCAGGGATGTCCCCCTTGCCAGGAGGCCATGGAGAACCTGGAGCCCAGGTGCTGCTGCTCTGCAGCCAGGACAGCCCTCTGTTTGCACAGGCAGTGCAAGACACAGCCACTGCTTGTGGCTCTGGGCAGGGCACACACATGGGAGGGGAACATCTCCTTGCATCCATCTCATAGGGCTTGAGCCACAGTCTCAGATGCCCACTGGGTTCAGGTGCCAACGTATGACCACAGCACAGCTGGGTCTGCTCACAGCTGAGCAAATCCCACTCCTGGGCTGCTATGGGCAGTGGGGCACACCAGCAGGGCTTTCAGCAAAACTGCTGAAGTTCATCATAGATCCTGGGTTTCTTCTTCAGTGCCTGGCCCATAGCCTCAGTGTTAATGGTGTCTGATGAGACACAAGATAACTCAGTGAGCCATTGCATGTCTGTACCACAATCTGCAAAGTCAAGCAGCAAGGCCTGAGCTAGATGTGTGCTGCTTCCTCCCTAAGTAGAAGAGCTTTGCTGTGCTGCTTAGCCTGCTCTCTAGCTGGGATCATGAAATCATTCAGAATAGCTGAGATTTCAAAGGTATTTAATGGTCATCTAATCCAGCACCCTATTCCAAGCATGCCAAATTACTTCAGGTTGCTCAGGATTTGTCCAGCCACATCCTGCACACCTCTAAACATGGAACCTCTCTGGACAACCTGTTCCTGACTTGGATCACTGTCATGGTACAAAAAAATTTCCTTATATCTAATCTGAATTTCCCACATTCCAGCTTGTGTCCACTCTTTCTCACCATATCAGATAGCTGTAGATAGTAACATCTCCCTTTAACCTCTTCATCAGATTGAATAAACACATTACTTTTAGCTTCTCCTTACACATCATGTGTTCCAACCCCCTGACTTTCTTGCTGGCCCAAAGACTACAAAACAGTCTTCAGAAACCAAATTCTCACCCAGAGTTGTTTGTGACCATGTTATTTTCTTGGCAGTTTTACAGTGCCTTTTTTTTTTAACAGTTCTTTAGAGCAAACACTCTTTTCTTCCACTGGAAAAGTGTTTTCCATGTATCTTTTTTCACTGACAGGTTTGGTATTGACTACCCTTCACAGACAAGCTGGTTTTGCTACTTCTTAAGTAAGTGGTTTCTAGATCCCTATTTTCATGCACCAATTCCAGGTTAAGCCTCTTTTTGTGCAGAGATGGCTGCCCAGACAGGCTTTTAACTGATTTGTGTCATGCCCTCACAGCCATTATAGTGTGGGAAGACAGCTCAGTCAGCAGCATGGGCTGGATATTCCTTCAGAGCCCCTCAGTGATGGTGAGTGTGTGGAGCTGGGTGACAGGAATCACAGGTGATTTGTGATCCCACCGGATATTGCAGTCACTCTGTTGTGTTTGCATTGTGACTCCATCACACTGCTGTGTCATTCTGCTGAGTCAAAATCACGTGCAACATCAAACATGATCAAATAAGTGAATCTGGTGTTAAACATTAAAACCATTCACATGTGGAATATCTGAAAGGACCAAACCTGGTCCCTGCCATAATTTCCAAGGAGGTGCTCCCCTATGGATCTGTTATGGGAGGCGGGTGAGAGTAGGCTGCTTCTCACAGCAGACAAAAAGGAATTAAGCTCTGGCATGACTTTTGCAGAAGAGCTCATGTCATTGCTGAATCTGTATAGGAGGCAAATCCCTCTGGAAACTTATGTCAGCAGGAAAGAGTGAGAAAGAACTAATAAGAACTCGATGAAAGCCAAGAATTCCAAAGCTCTGTATTCCAAAGAATGCCATGACAAATGATGATCACATTGTTCATTTTATATGAGTTTATCTTCAACAGACCATAAAGCAGCTGAGAAAGGTCACAGCCCCTTTTTTAACTGCACTCAGATTGGCAAATCTAAATAATTTCATCCTGCTCCCACTTCCTAATATAGTACCTTGCTCGCAGGAGAAGTAGGGAAAGCAGTTAGGTGAATTGTCCAATTGTCTTAGCACACCTAGCTTGATAGTTATTTTTGTCTTTGAGAAAGTCGTGCTCTTTCCAATTAGCCCTCAAAGAAGGATTTTCACAGTAACTCAAGATGAAATCATGGCTTGAAGTGAGAAGGTGTGAACAAGCTGCAGATTTGCAGGCTGATGGGTGCGGGCAGGGAGAAGGAGATGGACAATGCAGGTTTTTTTGTGGATCTCAATAAGAAAGGTCCAACAAAGTCTGGATTAATAAAGCAGCCAGTTGAATAAGATAATGTTGTGAATGGTATTCTCCAGTTTAGTACTCCCCCTAAAACCCTGTGCCCTTCCTCCCTCTTCCTCCCCTGCAGCACACAGGAGAGGGGGATTGCAGGCACAAAAGGCAAAGATCAGAGATTGAGATAAGGACAGTTTACTGGAAATAACAAAGAGACAAGAAAATAAACAGCAACAGCAACAATACTAATGTCAGATATTACAAGAAAAGATATTACACGGATATTACACAGAAAACAACCCCTGACAATACCGATGGCTCCCTCAGCCACCTTCACTGGAAGGGACCCCTTCTCCTCAGAAGACTCCCTTGCCCCGCCCCTGGTAATGATGTGAGGTGGTACAGAATAACCAGATTCTGAGGAAATAGCTTCAGATGCTGGGAACCCCAGCTCCAGATGGGCCCAGGATGGGTTTTCTCATGATGCACCACACAAATCCTATTTGTGGAGAGGTTTCCTGTTTTCAAGTCATTCATGCTACTACAATTATCTATAAAAACATGATTCTATTCATACAGGATGTCCACATCAGAGCTTCTTTTTGCACTTTTAGATAGAGACAAGACCATGCAGGTGATGCAAAAACATTGCAGAGAGGGAGATGCCTGCAGGGATGATCTGGCTGAGTGTGCCCTGCAGCTAAGAGATTTGTGATGCACAGCACAGCCCTAAGGTGGTGCACGATGGGCAGCATAGCTCAGTGTGGGCCTGGGCACACTGAGATTAACCGTGATGCATATCATTGACTTCTCCATGTACAGTGCTCTCCTGGTCAGGATTGAGACATTCTACCCCTTGATACGGATGTATTTTGCTAGGGATACTTGGGATATATTTTTCCCATGCCTTTTTTCGGATGTCCTGGCTTACTGGCTACTTCCCAGAGCTGGATGTGCTGTTTCTGCATTTTTTCTGTTCTTACACACTATCCTTCACATTAATATTAGGCTTAGGGGTATAATACTTTTGATTTTATCACATTACAAAAATGACTTATGCTGCAAAGATTTGCGAATTTGTTGGTTTTCATAGTCCTCAGTTGCAATTAATTTTCAGTGACATTTTCATCTTAGATCTATGCCAGGGATTTGATTTGGGGTCATGGACGGAAAAATTAGTCTTATGAGAGACCATTTGTCTTTGGAGCCTTGTGTAAGACAAATGTATTCAAGGAGTTGGTGATGCTTACTCAGCTGGTCCTTGTGCTGTGGATTTTAGAATTCCATATGTTATTAACATAAAGCTTTATCTTGAAATATTTATGAGAAAGGTGAATTGTGTCTGTATCAAGGGGTAGCCATAAGAAAGCTCCAATCCAATATTCCTTTTTACAGTTATTACTATGTCTAGGTGTCTAATTGCAGCTGCAAAAAAATGACTCTTCATAGTTCATTTTCCCTCCTGGGTTCTCTGCACATGTCAATTAAAGAAGATGACATGGATTCCAGTGCACTGGTTCAAAGATCACACTTGTAATATATCATCTTCTCTGTCAGTTTGATATCTTGCATTTTGTTTCACCTCCTAGAGTAATGGGAATCATCTGGGGAGGCAACAGATTCAAGAAGGAATGACAGATGACTTGTTTTTCTGTTTTTCCTAACCTAGAAGCCTGACAATAAAGGATCACAAAGCCTCCCAGGAATTCTCTATATTTCAGTGGCATTTGTATTTGTGTTTGGGAGGGCTGGAGGGGGCAGCTTGGGGTCTAAATCGTATTCTTGCATTTGGTAACCACAGCCACTGTCCAAGGTTTCTAAAATGGCAGAGGTTGGCGAGTTAAAAATGCCAATAAAAGATGAAAGATGCAAAATGCGTCCTTATTCCTGCTAGTGTGACCTCACTGAAAGTTCTGCTGGACATACATCAGATATGGACAATGGGTAAATAATACCTTTAAAATTGAATTTCAAATCACAGCCCATCAGTAATACTTCAGAAGGAGGTAAAAGATGTAATTAAATGCATGAATCAAGGGGGATAATCTGCCTTATCTGAACTTTTGAAAGTACCCACCAAAAAGCTAAGGAGTTGTAAATAGGTGCAGTTACACAAGCATGATACAAACATCCAATCTTGGAATTAGACTATATTACATTATTCCTATTCTTTATTTCCAGAATATTTCAGAATAGGTTCCCTCCAAGGCTCTTGTAATAGTAATCCTTCTCAGTACTGCTGAGTCCTGAGACACACAAATCTTATATGTCAAAGAGCAATTAACAGGAGAAGAGAAGCCAACAATTCCAAGATCCAGTGTTGCCCTCTTTTTGCTGGACAGCACTTCCTCCTTCCTAGATTCCTAGTCATAATATTTATAGGAGATTTATTCACATAGCTAGGAAGACCTCAAATATTTCTAAATATATCCACAAGCACGAATGGGAATCATGCACTCAGGCAAGTTTGCCAAACAATGCTTTGCCAAAAATTTTTTGACCTAAGAAAGGGGAGGAGGGAATTGAATGTGCATACCAGAACCTATAAAAGTGCTGGTAGGACAAGCCTGTTCTGCCTCTGTGGAAGGATTAAAGGTAAGTATAGGGACAGTTGGGTGCTGGCAGAATCCCACAGCATTCATGCTGCCTGTGGAACTGCTTTCCTCAAAGAATTGTCTGTCTCAATAGACATGCTCCCTCTCTCTTGAAGTCACTAGCATGTTTTTGCCCTGTGACTTATTCTTGGGAGTCTGTGCAAAGATAAGAAAGAAGTTGTCACTTCTGTTTTTCAGTATTGACCTGCTTCCAGGCTAAGAGTCAACTGGTGACACAAGAGGTAAGACTAATTTAATTACTCCTTAGGAAAAGACTCCAGGTTTGCCTTTTTCATGCGTTTCTAAGGCCATTTCCCATACCTCTTTACATCTGTGCACACTAAAGCAGTGCCATTCTACCTGAGCTGTGCTGTCTAAAAGAGCAAATTTCCTTTCATAACTGTGTTGGACACATTTGTTTGGTACCTTCTGGGAAATAATTGACCTCTTACACACAGAAATCTTAAAAGGAGATTGACTGGAAACAGAAATCCAGGAAAGAAAAGGTAAAAGAACAGCACATGTATAGTTAAGATTTTGTCAAATCCCTCCTAATGTTTTTTATTGAGAAGTTTTCCTTTTCTATACAAGTTAATATTAGAGGGTGAGGTTGAACAGGAAAAGGCAGAACAACTGGAGAAGACAAAACTCTGATTTCTCTACAGCGGGAAAAGATTTGCATAGACAACTCAGACCTCTGCTTCTGCTTATTCCACATCTTTCCCCTGATGACACTCCATCTCTATAGGTGGCACAAATTACATGGGCTGAAATGAGAGAGAGAGAAAGAATATAAAAGGGCTTTCATAATTTTGATAATATGACATCTCCTGGTATCTCTTCTGCTTCTGCTTGGTATTTCTGCTGCAACTTGGTTACCAATGAATCTACCAATCAATCTAATTTTCTGCATAGCCTACTAAAACACGGTGAGATCTTATGAAGTGAAAATGTAAACTGGAAAAAGGGAAAAAAAACTTAACCTCAATCAAAGACACCAAACTTCTTTAAGATTAAAGTAGATAAAAAGATATCTAGGGCAAAAGGCAGGTAAAGCAGAAAGGAAGACCATAATAATAGGCAGAGCAGAGCACTACAAAGCTTAAGGTGGCTGCTAAAAAGAAATTTTCCCCTTCACTCAGAACTGCCTTTCCATTTCAGCGCTGTGCCTTGCTCACACAGTAAACCGCAGCCATGTCTTCAGACTCGGAGATGGCCATCTTTGGGGAGGCTGCTCCTTACCTCCGAAAGTCAGAGAAGGAGAGAATTGAGGCCCAGAACAAACCTTTTGATGCCAAGTCATCTGTCTTCGTGGTACATGCTAAGGAGTCGTATGTGAAGAGCACAATCACGAGCAGGGAAGCAGGAAAAATCACTGTCAAGACTGAAGGGGGAGAGGTGGGTAAAGTGCAAGATTTACAAACAGCATTTCATTCCCACTCTGGCTCTTAGCTGACATGCACGTACCTTCCTGCCTTCTGACAGACTCTGACCGTGAAGGAAGATCAAATCTTCTCCATGAACCCTCCCAAGTATGACAAAATCGAGGACATGGCCATGATGACCCACCTGCACGAACCCGCTGTG
>JBBMKD010000054.1:9523659-9534044 GCA_037834095.1 Argya squamiceps | reverse complement strand
CGCAGCGCTGAAGCCGTCAAGGGTGTGCGCAAGTACGAGCGGAGGGTGAAGGAACTGACCTACCAGGTAAGGCAGGAATCTTCTTCATATTGATACACCCTTATTCCTGAGAACCCAAAATGTAGCCCTGAGGGATTTCTCTTTGTCCTGAGTCACACATACAAAAAGAATAACAAAAGCACCAGAAGATTTCTATCTTTCTAGTTATGTTAACAATATCCAGCTTATCACTTCTGTCATACTGGGCAGCAATGTCAAATAGAAATGTTGCTCTCTATTTCATGTAAGGGAAGGTAAAAGAGATGCTTCTCTGTCTTGTCATTCTCTTTAGTCTGAGGAAGACAGGAAAAATGTTCTCAGGCTGCAGGATCTAGTGGACAAACTGCAAACTAAGGTGAAAGCTTACAAGAGACAAGCTGAGGAGGCTGTGAGTATCCCTTGTGTTCAGTCAGTCCTTATCCAGGTGGAAGTGGGATTCTGTGTTGATGTCTTCCCCTGTGTAGCACTGTTTGAACCCAGATCAACACTGTGGTAGTAGGTCTTTGCTTTGTTTGCCTTTCTTTATGTCATATTTCCACCTAGCATCGTTACAATGGAATCATTTTAAAACCTGTTTTATGTTTCTTCCTGTCTCCAGGAGGAGCTGTCCAATGTCAACCTCTCCAAGTTCCGCAAGATCCAGCACGAGCTGGAGGAAGCCGAGGAGCGGGCTGACATTGCAGAGTCACAGGTCAACAAGCTCCGAGCCAAGAGCAGGGAGATTGGCAAGAAGGCAGAAGGTGAAGAGTAAATGCCTCCAGTGCTGTAAAGTGAGAGAACTGCACAAAATGTGGCATTCTGTCACTTTTACTTTGTAGTCACTGCTTTGTTCTTCATTAATCTGTGGATGAGTAATGCCTACATAATAAAAATTGTAGAGCTTATGCCATGTAAATAATGAGAAGTTGAGTGTTGTATTTTAATCATCACCCTGAAATCTTCTAAAGTGTACATTTCTCCTTGATTATTTAAAACTTATTTATTACATTAAAATCTTGCTTCAAGTATTTTCAAAGTGTTTCAGCCACTTTTAAAGTGGTCTAATGAGACATCCTGCTTTGTTCATACCAGGAAATTTCATCTAATACTTCCTTAGCTGAGAAAATATTTTTTTTCTCTGAAACAGATTGTAATTATCCCTTATAACTGTTCTTTAAGAATATAATAGATATTATCTTAAATGTTTTGTCCAAACAATAAGAACTTATTACACCTTCCTTCTTAATTCCACTTAATCTTTGATTATTCTTTTAACTCTTGTGTCTTCTTTGCAAGATCTTACTTCAAGTTAAATTTCTTCAAGCTGCTTTAGAACATAATTTAGAGGACATTTAAACCTAAAATGCAATCTACTTTCAACTTTTGGTCATGAAAGTGATCTACAAACCAACATTCCCAGGGCAGCATAACCAGCAACCTCATATAGTCAGTTGGTCATTGTCTATATTCTGTTTCCAAAACTACCCTGAATTTTCTAAACTGGTCAGGCAGACACCTCCTATGAACTCTCCAGCGTAATCCTGATAACTTTGCCTAATATGGCCTCATGCAAAATGTGGGGTTTCATTCTTTGTGGATATCAGCAAACATCAGAGAAACCCATGGTCACTTCTTAAAAACCACATTGATTGTTCAATGTAATTTCATGCTAAAGCACCCAAGCCATCTACTGACAAGAACCTGGGATGGGTTGTACCATCAGGGACAGGTTGCTTCAAGACTCATCCAGCCTGGCCTTGAACACTTCTATGGGACTTGAGATGGGACAGCCACAGCTTCTTTGGGCACCCTGTGCCAGGGCCTCACCACCCTCACAGGTGCTTCCAAATACCTAATCTAAACCTACTCTCTTTTAGTGGGAAGCCATTCCCTGTGTCCTGTCACTCCAGGTCCTTGTCCCAGTACCTCTCCATCTCTCCAGGAGCCCCTTTAGGCCCAGAAAGGGGCTCTGAGCTCTCCCTGGAGCCTTCTCTTCTCCAAGTGAACACCTCCAGCTCTCCCAGCCTGGCTCCAGAGCAGAGGGGCTCCAGCCCTTGGAGCATCTCCATGGCCTCCTCTGGACTCTCTCCAGCAGCTCCAGCTCCTTCCTGTGCTGGGCCCCAGGGCTGGGGCAGCTCTGCAGGTGGAATCTCACCTGAGCACAGGGACAGAGGGGCAGAATCCCCCCCTTGACCAGCTGCTCATGTTGGGGGCTCAGCCCAGGACAAAGGGGGTTTCTGGGTTCCAGTACACACAGCCAGGGAATGTTTAGCTTCTTGTCAACCAATACTCCCAAGTCTTTCTCCTCAGGGCTGCTGTTGATTCATTCCTCACCCAGCCTGTAGATGTGCCTGGGAAGGCAGTTTATGCATACATACAGATATATGTGTGTATATATACATACACAAACATATATACATATTTATATATGCATACACAAACACACATGCATGTATCTCTATCTCTATCATCTCTATCATCTCTATCATCTCTATCATCTCTATCATCTCTACCATCTCTATCTCTATCTCTATCTCTATCTCTATCTATCTCTCTATCTCTATCTGGATACGTACTCTCACTCATATAATTTCCAAAGCTATTTTTTCAAGCAGGGATCCAGTTGCATGAAAATTTGTGTTCTTCTGTCATCACTGATACCTAATCAAGGTCAAAAGTATTGACTCTTTAGCACTTAATTTCGAGGCTTTGGTAAATACTTTACACCTTTACAGGACAGCTTGCCCTGATTGAATTCCTAGCTGAGTGTCATGACATCTCCAAAAATGTTCCCAGTCACATGTCAGACACCTGAGAAAAGATGTCTGTGGTATTGATTGATTGCCACCTGTGAAAAGGATTGCTACTGAGTTCCTTTTGGAGAAAGATAAAGTTGACAAATCAGCAACTTTTGTACCACAGAGATAGCCCTGTTTTAATGTATGCCTACTTGCTCAGACACCCTCTTATCTGCTGAGGAACTGTTCAGGGTTTTGGGGTCCCACTTCCTACTTTTTAGGACTTTTTTTCCTGCCTCTGAGTCAAGCAGATAATCTTTCTCTTTCTGGGAATGTGTGGACTTCTAACCAGAGCACAGCTGTGCAATTCCTCCACAGGATGTACACACGTTCTGTGGAAATGTCTGGCTGGGAACACATCTGCAGTCTTGGCTGGATCTGAGGGTGTGGAGCTGCAGCAGTCATGTCACTCTCAGGTTAACTGATCCAGCATGTTGTATTGTCCCCCCAAAATCCTGAGCTTGCTGAATTGCTGTTACACAATTATCCTGGAGTTCCTCGAACATACTTTAGTTGGGAAGGCAGGGAAGGTAGCTAAAAAGAATGGGTGCAGAGTCTTGCCTGTTAAATGTGGAAGAAAAGGACAGTATGGAGTTTTCTGCTTGTTTTGAAAACTAAAGAAGTATAGCACGTTTCACAAATGTCACTCTTTCCTGTACCCATCCTGCCAAATATTTTCATAGCAAGGGAAGTAGCAGTCCTTGCAGCAGCTGGCTGTAGCTTGGCTCCACAGAGCTGCCTTGGAGAGCAGCTCTGGACTGGATGACTCTTTAGGCAGTGGTAAGTGACCATGACAAGAGCAGAGCCTGGATACGAGCCCAGCTCTGCACCTGGCTGCTGGCAGGGCTGCAGGTGAAAGGTGAGGCTGATGTGGGCAGTCAGAAGACAACAGGGAGAAGCAACCTTGCTGTGACAGAAGTTCACTCCTCCACACTGCATTCACTGCCTGCTTTGAAACAGCTCGGGCAAACCACAGTGTTGATGTCCCAGATACAGAATATATTTTACAAAAAGCAGAGGAGTCCTTAGCAGCAGGCAAGGTCCTCCTGATGCCCTGGTAATCCCTACTGAGTACACAACGAGGGCTGTTTCATAACCTGCTAGCAGGCTCTATCCAGAAGGACAGCAAGGGTACAGGGGACATTACTGAGTAGGGCTGGGAGGTTCATCAAGGACAAAGAGGATCCCAGGAGGGCCCTAATGGCAATATACACATAAATAGAGCTGCTGGACTGAGCTTTCTCCCAAGCTGTTCCTGGGATTTGCTTCAGATCAAGCCACTTTGGACACTCAGAACACCATCCCCGGGGACACTTCTGCATCTGCAGCAGGATTATCAGCCTGTCCTTGTCCAGGATCACTTCTCAAACTATCTTAAATAACATCACAGACACAGACTTAGCTTCTTTAAGAAAGGTGATATTCCTTCTCACATGGCTAATAGATATTCATTAAGACAGTACCATCTGGTTTTCCGACCTATTGACATATCTTTGATTCTCCACTAGGTTTGTGGAATACTACTTCCCTTTACAAATGCTCTTTTGCTCAATATATTTATTTATTGTTGTGTCCTCAAATCCTAGTAATTATTAGCTTCTACATTTTCCTAGTATTGGCACTAGGTGTACTGGACCACCATTCCCTGAAACACTTTTCAAAAAATAGCATTTTACTAGACAACTTCCAGACCTCCAAAAGCAAGGCAGCTTTAGTAAGAGCTCACACATTACAGCCAATAGTCCAGCTGTTACACCTCCATGCTTTTAGGGAAACCTTGGGTAAGTACAAGTTGTATTTACCCAAGGTCTTGGTCATTTGTAACTGACTATTTGTGTTGTCTATTTGACAACTGGAAGGATGTACAATCCTCACCATTTAATTAGCTGAAAAGTTCAGGCATGGAAGTCAAGCCATTTTTATCTCAACACAGTTTTTTTCAGCTGCTACTAGATAAAATCCCAAATATGCAGCATAATTTGCTCTTGTGCAAGGAAACAGCACAGATATGAGATCAGCTGTAAGTGGAAGCAAACAATATGTATTATTTCAATTGCTTCTGCCTCTACTTCTGCTTTTGGTAGCAGAATGGCTTCAATTAAAAAAAAAAAGTTTTGTTGGCTTCACAATGGCGAGTTACAAATAATAGCCTGGTAATGAATTGGTTTCAGTTTGGTTGCCTCCAAAAGAGTGTAAAGTAGAAGAAGATCTGTCATTTAAGGTGAAATAGTTGTGGAGTTCACAGGGTAATAAATAGCTCTGGTCAGTAATTTGTACAGAATATGGATTGCTGCCAACTTTGTAACTGCTGAAACAACTTGAAGATGTGATCATGCCACTGGTTTATGCTGGGGGAAGAAAAAAGGATAAATTTAGGATAGACATCCCCTTCTCCCTAAAGTATACAGTGTATATCATTGACTATTTTGCAGTGTTCAGTAGTTAGCTGAAAGATATCTTCAGTGCCCATGTTCCAGTATTATAACAGAAGCTTTTCTAGGCTGGGGGTGACAGCTGTGAAAAAAAAAGCTTGCAAATATATTTTTAGAAAGGAATCCCTCAAAGATTGTCATTAATTCTATTTGGCCTTGGTGCAGTGCCAAACTCATGTTCAATGATGCAGAAATGAAATATCATATACTTTTGATAAGTTTAGGCTATCTTTCTGTTCCCCTTACATGAATTAGTCTTTGTACTTTCATTAGAAAAGAGTATCATTTAAAGACAGGCTCAAAAGAACAAAGTACATATTTTCAAACCTCAATAGATTTGTTTCTATTAAATGCAGGAACATTTGTTGAGAACAAAAGTTTGTTTGAAGGCATACATCTCTCTGTATATGCAGTTCTTCTGGCAATACTAACCATTTGAGCCTAAAAATCATCATGTCTAACCTGGGAAGAGCTACTGAGAAATTCTTGCTCTTTGTCCATGGAATAGGAGATTGAACACCAAAAAACTTTCAATAAAACAGGGCACCACCGAATTAAAGCACGACTTCCCACATCCTCTCAGTATCACATTAGTTTCTGCAGGGCCTGCATGACTGTGACCCTGGGCCACAAGAGATGCTGAGAAATGCTGGAAAATCCTGCTCATGCTCTGCAAACCAGCCACAGAGTCCCTCACAAGGACAGTTTTCTGAACTGACAGATGTCGAGATGATTCTGAATATGTAGGGTCACCACTGGCTGGGTGTGCCATTGTAAAGGATTAGTTCTTCACTACACACTGCTTTACTGGTTTTTATCCAGAAGAAAATATAAAATAATTTTTAACTACAAAAGAATTAGGTGAGTCAAATACAAAAAAACAGATAGTCTCTGACAAAGGGTAATCATGGTTCCAGTGTAGTTATTCTTAAGTTAAAGATGCACATAATTAAAATGCAAATATAAATACACATAGCAAATAATGAAGAACATAGTAATACAGATATGGGGGACCCAAACCGGGTCTTGAGACTGTTAAAATGTAAAAGGTGCCTGCAATTCTGCTGTTGCAACCAAATTTAAAAGCTAATTTAAATGTTCAATACACAACAATTTGCAGGAAAAAAATGCAATAATAATATTATCTCCACATCTGAGTGATGTCATTGCCATTTCAGAGAGCGTCTGCGCTCACACTTCAGGTCAGACTGGAAAAGACTGTCGGTGACTCTTATTTAAAAACAAAAATCAATAAAAGCATTGAAAAACATTCTAGAAAGGACTCAAAAAAACCAAGAGAAAAGACCTATATAGGATTCCTCTCAATACTGCAGAAATCCGTTTTCTTTTGCAGAAACCAATATAGATGCCTTTGCTTCCTAGTGTAACTGAATCATGGGCTCCTTGAAGATATTCCAAAACAAACAGCCAAGGAGAATTGTGTAAATGCACTGAGGATGTTCCCCAGACCAAGCCAACATGAAGCAATGACAACAATGCATCTGACAATCCATCTCTTCCCATACAGGAAATTGGGTCATTCCACAAAAAGGTGGTTAGATTTCAAGGCCTCTAAAATTTAAATAATTTTCTGGCAGAAATTTCTTCTGCCTTAGAATAAAGAAAAATCAGGTCATGATGACAAATCTACTTTGCCATCTCATCTTCTGTACAAAATTAACTTGTGGCAAGAGTATTTTCCAAAGATGTGACAGACCCTCAAGACTCTTACTTTTTACACTTTCAAATGCCTTCACCAAGCAGTGTGGTGATCAGGTTTGGTTCACACCACCTCCTCCCTTACCATTTGTCGGGCAGATTTGTGTCCCAGTGTGTTCTCAATTATTCCTCCCTTTCTTACTGCCCCTTGCAGTGTCAAAACCAGCCCTTAAACAGCTAATCTCAAAGGAGCAGACACTCTCCTCCCACCTTCCTTTACAGAGCAACTCACAGTGATTCTGGTTTGACATCCAGCCTGCTCCAAGACAACCCCCGAAGGATGGTGGAGTGGCACAAAACTCAGGCACCTTTCTGCGGGCTGAGACCTTGAGCATGCCTTGCAAACCCACAGGTCAGGAATGCAAGTCTCTCTTGTGGTCCATTAGCTGGCAGTTGTCTCACTCTGCCCCAAGACTGAGGCTGGCTTCAGGCTTGCCAGCACCCCACACAATGGTATAAAAGATTTTCCCTTGATAAATCTTTCTCCTTATCTAGCAGCATGTGTAGACAAACAGGGAGGATAGGACAGCATCTATTAATATGATATCCTTCAAGAACTAATTATGCACTATTAGGAAAACCCCATCCTGCTGACTGAGGCAAACCCTTGCAGTGCAGAGTCAAGTGTTGCCTTATTTGGCTTTATCAGAGCTGTCTTTGGGTTCTTCCATCCTCCATCCTGGCACAGATCAATGTGAAAAGGACAGGTCGGGGCAGCTGATTCCATACAGCCTTAAACCAATCCTTGTCTCTGATTAATTAGCAGAGAGATCAGAGCTACAACACGTTTACAACTAAAGAGTAAATTATTATTGACCAAAAATAGAGCCCTCGAAGTGCTGTGTGGGCAGGAGGTAAGGTATAAAGAGCTGCAGCTGAAGGCAACTTTGTGATTTGTTACCTCAGCATCTCACGGTAAGTGCCACCCGCTTGCTTCATGCTCTGACCATGCCATCTCCACAGCTCTCCAAAAATGTGGAATATGAAGGGATGTTTTCTTCCCATTCCCCACCTCTAACATTCATGTTTTACATGCAAAGTCAAGGTTATACCACCCAAACCACTCCAAAGTGGTGCACAAGCAGAAGCTGGAGAGTCATAGCATGCCATTCCTTGGAAGGGCATTCTACCAACTCTGCTACCTCCAAGCCCTGTGAAAGGCACAGCAAGACTAACTCTGAAGGCAGCTGAAATTGACTGGGATTAGATATGTAAAGTAGCTAATTTTTTCCCTGGACATTAGATTTGTTTCAAGCAGCTCACAGTAATGTGTGAAGGAACACAAGACTCTCTGTGGAATTTTGCTCTAGGTCAGGAGCTTTAAGGCACTGTGTGCAGTTCAGCTATCTGCAGAGGCTACACAGGGTGTAGGAATGTTTGATATGGCATATGATCAGGACAATGGACTGGTTTTGATATAACTCTCTCTGTCCTTTCTTTAACCATTCCACACAGGTTCTGAAAACAGATTTCCTCGTGGGCTCTCTGAAGGTAGGGGTTTAACAAATAACACGTACCTTTGCTAATTGATTCTGAGCTATAAGTAAAGCTCACCCAGACAATGGAAAGGGCAGGTACAAAAGACAGTAGAACCAGGGTGACTGGAAAGGATACATGGTATTTTAATCAACATGAGCAATAGTCATAATTCTTGACAGGAACATTCCATGTATCGGGAAAGAAAAGTTACAGATGCTCAAACTAAGTCAAGAGGGCATGATAGACAGAGACAATAATTTTTTTTGTAGTATAACCTTGAATTGTGGGATTTATAGATTATTAAAATTCATCCCCTGCCACCTGCACAGCTGCTGGAAGCCTGAGGTTGTATGTGGAGAGAAGCCTCGAAGCTATATTTGTTATTTTTCTCTGGGGTAAAGTCTAGAAAATTATTTACTGACTTTGGTTTACCATACAGGCATTGAAACCCAAACAAAGTTCAGAATGATCTTGTCTCCTGCCTGCCTCATAGGCAGGTCTGTACATGTCCAAAGAGTAACTTTTACAGAGAATTTGTGTGCACCACTCCCTTCTAGATTTTCTGTGAAAGATTAATGACTTTGTGACTGGGAGCGTGCAGCAGAGCACAGAAGGAACTTTCCACACATGTTTCTTCTATCCTAAAACCAAAAAGTATTTCTACTGGACAAATCCTTAACAATGTCTGGCGCATATGAATTTTCTTTTAGTGATTCATAACTAATATTAGTCTATATAATATGTTCAAGCTATAATATGTTCAAGCTATAATGGAGATTCTTTGAAATGTTGTATCACATACATATTTACCTAAATAATGTGTTATTTAGCTAATATGATATATTTAATTATTATCTAAAATGTAGAAGATATTCCTTTATCGGCCAATTTTGCAACATAACTGGAAAAGATGCTTTATATTTGGTTCACACAATAAACAGGTTTGGCTTAAGATAGGCGATGACTGACATTCACAATTTGTTCCAGTGCTTGGTATAGATAGAAACTAGTTGAACTTCCCCTGCTTGGTATTAAAACATAAAAACCAGGGGGGTAAACATACCTCCACCTGAAAATCACATGTGAGAGCCACTCTACATGACTCACAGAGCTTACTTTTGTCTAAATTTTTAGATGTGCAATGACAGAATCTCAGTGGCTTTGTGTATGTGGCTTTGAGAGGAATGTGGCTGTGCAGCTCTGTGAATAGCAGCTGATGATAGAGCAGGACCAGCTTTTGAAGACTTCTAGCTTGATATTCTCTCTGCCCTCACTGGGGCACATAGGCCTATTTAAGGGGGATGTCTTCAAAGACACTCTGTCTACAAAAGGAATGTTCTTTCTTAGCACTTCTTCAGTGGATAATTAAAATTGAGGCAGAAATTAAGTGCCTGATTAGTCCTCCTCTTCCTATTAGTCTTTGAGCATGACTGCTGTCTGGATAAATGTAAATTACAAATGCACAGATTTCTGCAACTTTTCTGCATTCCTCCAGAGCAACTGCAGACATGAGTTCAGATGCAGAGATGGCAATCTTTGGAGAAGCTGCTCCCTATTTGCGGAAGCCAGAGAAGGAGAGAATTGAAGCCCAGAATCGCCCATTTGATGCTAAGACAGCCTGTTTCGTAGTAGATGACAAGCAAATGTATGTGAAAGGTACCATCCAGAGCAAAGAAGGTGGCAAAGTCACCGTTAAAAAATTTGATGACACAGTAAGTGACACCATTGTTACTCCTTTGTGATTATCCAGTTCAGGCAATTCCTTGTTTTAGATTTCTCCTGTTGTTCCCTTCTCTTTCTTTTGCCAGACTGTGACTGTAAAGGATGATGAAGTCTTTCCCATGAACCCTCCCAAATTTGATAAAATCGAGGACATGGCCATGATGACCCACCTGCACGAACCCGCTGTGCTGTACAACCTCAAAGAGCGTTACGCAGC
>JBBMKD010000054.1:9508146-9520968 GCA_037834095.1 Argya squamiceps | reverse complement strand
TTCCCCTTCCCTTCCCCTTCCCTTCCCTTCCCTTCCCTTCCCTTCCCTTCCCTTCCCTTCCCTTCCCTTCCCTTCCCGAAAGATACATGTGAGAGAGAGCATTATTCTATGGAATTGAGATATCTATTTTAAAAAAAGATATAGACCTTTCTATGCTACCGCGTTGCTTTCATTTTAGCAGTCCTTCTTCACGCTGGACTAACAAGAACTAATTTAAACCTGCTGTGCCATCTGCAGACAGTGCTGGGAACGGCAGTGCCTCTCCCTTGCAACGTGTTCCTTGCATGCACTGAAATGCAGTGACCAAAACAGTGCCTCTCACCTTTCATCTGATACAAACCAATTTATCTTTTTTCCCCTTATTTTTGGTTTTCCATCTGTCTTGGGAATTATCCCTGGAAATATTGTCATGCCCTGATTATACTGACTTTGCTGGAGTCACGCTAGTGACTCTGTTTCCTGGACTGGATCACACCAAAAAGGAGAGACATAATGTCACAGAAGCTTTTTCCTTCCATATTTTTGCACTTACCAAGAGTGATACAACACATAGGTTTAAATCACTTGTGATATGTAAAAATTATCTGTAATTTTTGCAATATTTGTTTTTTAATAAGTAGCAAAGGGATAAAGAAGCATTTTCTTCTGTGACTAGGGAACTCTGGAGGATCAGATCATCCAGGCCAACCCACTGCTGGAGGCTTTTGGCAATGCTAAGACTGTGAGGAATGACAACTCCTCACGCTTTGTGAGTTCATTTCAGATTTGTAGGAATGAAGACAATGCAAGCTTCATTCATTGATTGTCATAACCAATGGTTTGGTCTGCACTGTTTGATAGGGGAAATTCATCAGGATTCACTTTGGACCAACTGGCAAGCTGGCCTCTGCAGATATTGAAACCTGTGAGTTGGAACAAGTCAGACCAAGCAGAATTTATGTGTTTGCAGCCTCAAATTTATCAGGAGACTAACAACCTCTCTCTTCTGGTTAGATCTCCTGGAGAAATCCAGAGTCACTTTTCAGCTATCTAGCGAAAGGAGCTATCACATTTTTTACCAGATAATGTCCAACAAGAAGCCGGAGCTCATTGGTGAGTGCCAGCAGTGCTGAGCTTGGCTCAGTGAGTGCTTTCTCGTCCCACTGTGACCTGCCCCAGTGCCACTAAAGGTGACCCACACCCCTGCAGATCTCCTCCTTATCTCCACCAACCCCTATGACTTCCTCTATGTGAGCCAAGGAGAAGTCACGGTTGCCAGCATTGATGACAGCGAGGAGCTGCTGGCCACAGATGTGAGTAGAGCAGAGCAGAGCAGCCCTGCAGCCAGTCCAGCTGCAGCCAGGGGGGTCTGGCCAGCCAGGACCTGCACTGGGCTCTGCTACCTGTTGCCATGGGACTGGGATGATGCTGGACACACTCAGCACAGGCAGGGACAGAAACCCCACCTGCCCCGTGTGCTTCACCCTTTCCCAACTTGCCTGTTGCCTCTGCAGAATGCTGTGGACATCCTGGGCTTCAGCCCCGATGAGAAGGTGGGGATATACAAGCTGACAGGTGCTGTCATGCACTATGGGAACATGAAATTCAAGCAGAAGCAGCGGGAGGAGCAGGCAGAGCCTGATGGCACAGAAGGTAGGGCTGATTGCAGAGTTTGCTTGTGAACTGCACCAGCAGAGAGCTAGCAACCTCACCCCACAGAGTGCCCAACTCTGGGAAATTATTTTCCTTTCTAGAAAGTAATTTTTATTAAAGATGATTTCAAGTTTCACGAAGTCAGTGATTTAATGCATGCTCTACAAGGGAACAGAAAAGCATAAAACTTAAGCATTGCTGCAGCCCTTCAGGCACGGACACAGGATTGTGTTGCAGCTGAAACATTGCCTTTGGAGCAAGGGGAATGTTCTCCATGAAACTGGAGAACAGCTTCTCTTGATAATAGATGCCTTTGAGTTGTGCAAAAAGTAGACTCCTTGTAACAGAAACATCCCAGAGGACCAGGACACTTTTCTTTGTTTGTATTGAACTCGTTTGCTGTTTCTGATCCTAGTGGCTGACAAGGCTGGCTACCTGATGGGTCTGAATTCTGCTGATTTGCTCAAGGCTTTATGCTATCCCAGGGTGAAAGTTGGGAATGAATATGTAACTAAAGGACAAAATGTCCAACAGGTACATAAACAGCTCATCAGCTTTTCAATTTCTTCAGTGTGTTCTTTCAACTTTAAAGCTAACTCAACATTTGTTACTGCCATGGCTGTGCCTCTTACAGGTGTACAATTCAGTGGGTGCACTGGCTAAGTCAGTGTATGAGAAGATGTTCCTGTGGATGGTTGTTCGCATCAACCAACAGCTGGACACAAAACAGCCCAGACAGCATTTCATTGGTGTCCTGGACATTGCTGGCTTTGAGATCTTTGATGTGAGTTACTGTAGGTATGCCTGCCCACTGAGGGCTGCTTGAAACTAACTGGCATTTCTTTGGTGTTTGAATTTGTAGTTCAACAGCCTGGAGCAGCTGTGCATCAACTTCACCAATGAGAAACTGCAACAGTTTTTCAACCACCACATGTTCGTGCTGGAGCAGGAGGAGTACAAGAAGGAGGGCATTGAATGGGAGTTCATTGACTTTGGCATGGACCTGGCTGCCTGCATTGAGCTCATTGAGAAGGTGGGAAAAATCTTTGTAGGAGAGTGCATTTCTTTGATGATCATTTATTTTAGTTCAGTTGTCCTTGATAAAATCATGCATTACTGTTGAATTACATTCTCACATCAAAATAGGTGGCTTATAAAACCAAAGCCTTTGGAACAACAGGCTGTCTCTGCATAAACAATGGTTTCCTGAACAACATGGCTGGGGTGGAAGGGAGAATGCCTACACAATGTGAAACTGATGACTTTAACAACTGCCTTTAAACAGTGAGGGGAACAGTGAGGAGCAGTAATGGCTCCCCTTCCCACCACTTACTTTCTTTATGTATTCATATTTCTCCCAGCCCATGGGCATCTTCTCCATCCTGGAAGAGGAGTGCATGTTCCCCAAGGCAACTGACACCTCTTTCAAGAACAAGCTCTATGACCAGCACCTGGGCAAGTCCAGCAGCTTCCAGAAGCCCAAGCCTGGCAAAGGCAAGGCTGAGGCCCACTTCTCCCTGGTGCACTATGCTGGGACAGTGGACTACAACATCTCTGGCTGGCTTGACAAGAACAAGGACCCTCTGAATGAAACTGTTGTGGGGCTGTACCAGAAATCATCCTTGAAGCTGCTCTGCTTTCTTTTTTCTAACTATTCTGGATCAGAAGCAGGCAAGTGCTTTTTCAGTGATGGCCGAAAAGGCAAACATCAACTAGAGCCTACTTCTGCTTCTCCTCTTAGTGGTATACTCAAGGCTACCAGCCCCTAAGGTTACCTTGTTCTTGTGTGCATCCAGATATGCCAAAACTAAGACACCAACATGCAGAACTGTTGGAAACACCACATTTATGTGCTGCAGAGAAGTAAAGCATAGCAAGTTCAAACCCAAGTGACAGGAGGTGTATGTTTCCTGACTCACTGTGTTGTGAATCACCTGCATGCTTACTCAGCCACTAGACAGGGGCCAAATAAATGTGCAAAGTGCAATCATTTTAGTCTTTGTAGTATTAGTATTTAATTAATTATTTTATTGGTCCATGGCGAAAGGAAGATGAGGTCTACAAAATATACTGCATATTCTAACTGTTCACCTCCCACCTACTTCTTCCAAGGTGATAGTGCTGGTGGTGGTGGCAAGAAGGGTGCTAAGAAGAAGGGGGGATCTTTCCAGACAGTGTCTGCTGTGTTCAGGGTATGTGAATTTCTTTATACATGAGCCATGCTTCCACAAAATGGTCTGAGGGCTGGAACACCTGTCCTATAAAACACCTGGGGTTGCTCAGCCTGGGGAAGAGAAGATTCCAGGCACGTCTTATTCTGGTTTTTCAGTATATAAAAGAGAGCTTATCAGAAAGACAGAAAAATACTTTTTACCAGGGCCTGTAGTGACAGGACAAAAGGCAATTATTTTAAACTGAAGGAGGGTAGATTTAAATTGGATATAAGAAAAAAAAATTCACTCAGGGTGGGCAGGCCCCAGCACAGGGTGCCCAGAGAAGCTGTGGCTGCCCCATCCCTGGAAGTGTCCAAGGCCAAGTTGGATGGGGCTTGGAGCAACCTGGGATAGTGGAAGTGGGACAGGGATTCTGGGCTTGATGACTTTTGAAGTCCTCTTCCAAACCAGACCATTCTGTGATTCTATAACTCCCTGAATTTAAATAAGAATGCAAAAGCTTTGTAGCTTGAAGCTGAAACCTTTGTTTCATTCCATCACAGGAAAACCTGAACAAGTTGATGACTAACCTGAGAAGTACCCACCCTCACTTTGTGCGTTGCCTGATTCCTAACGAGACCAAGACGCCTGGTAAGTCCACCCTTAAAGTCTGAAGACATGGGACTGACAGGAATTATTCTGTTAAGCTTCCACAGCAACTTCTCAAATGTGGAAAAACCTTCCTTCACGTGCACCCTCTGCACGTGAAGTCCTTTTGGGGGTTGGCCTGCAAAACAGTGACAAGGGAAACTTTTCTGTGTTGTCTACTGTGACTGAAACAATTTGACCATTACATGGTCCACAACAGTTACCTATCTTTGCTTAGTGTGTGTACAGAACTGAGCATGATAAAGATGGGCTTACAGCTGATAAAATTGTGTGTTGTGGGTAAAAGCATTAGAAAATCCCTTGTCTGGATGGCACTACACTACACTCTGCCACCTTTGCCTACATCCAGTGAGGAGGCTGATGCTGTTTGAAGATTTTTCAGCTGGTCTCCTAAAGCACTATCCTGCCATTTTTTGAGAAATGTGGCCTGATGTCTTTTCACAAGCACTACTAGCCCTTGCATTCTTAGTAAAACTCACTGATGCAACTCTCCACAACTTATACAAATTGAAGGCATGTTCTGTCTGCGCTTCCTGCATCTTTAAGCAAGAACTGCTTGAATTAAAATTAAAAAAAAAAAAGAGGTAATTCTGATATGCTAATACATATGAAGACTCCTTGGGATAAAAACTGAATCATGATGGATGTATTTTGTTTAAGGTGCAATGGACCATTACCTGGTGATGCATCAGCTGCGGTGCAATGGGGTTCTAGAAGGCATCCGAATTTGCAGGAAGGGGTTTCCAAGCAGGATCCTTTATGCAGATTTTAAGCAACGGTAGGTCCTCAGTTATTACTCAGTGTCTGTTAGGAAATGGCCTCAGTAGGCACACAGCTCAGGTGACACCACAGAGAGACACCTTCCCAGTCAGACCAGATTAGTGGCACTGGAGGGAACCAAGTCATTAACACTGTTTTGGGGTCACTCCAGTGTTTCCCTCTCTGATCAGACCAGAGATTTCTCAGTACATCGGAAACAGCACAATTTCTAAACTTGGCCAGTGCCTGATGATCCAAAGAGATGAAAACACTTGCAGTGTTATGAGTGAGGTGCCATTATAGACTACTCTTTGAAGCCTTCCAGAGTACAAAGTCAATCCACATGAGCCTCCTCACAGTGCTGTGTCTCTGGCCTGGATCCTGTGCCTTGTTTTATTAATCTTTAAAATGGAGACAACTAAGCTGGTTCACCTGGACTCAGTTGCTGTAGAGTGCTAAATCAGAGCTGTCTGCTGTTATAGTTAAATGTGGCAGCTTCCATGCTGCACTGGTGTGAAAAGGACCCAAGATCTCACTGAAAATGTCCTGCAACCTGATGTTCAGTAAGGGATTAGCTAGTCTCAATTGTCAAATTTTAATTTGAAGTGACAGATGAAAGAATCCATCCATAATGGCCATGGTACAGAACCATAAATTGCTTTAGGAGTGATAATGGAAGCCAAAAATAGAGAATAAACTCACTGCACTATTATCACTGTCATGATTTTAGATATTCTTTTTCAACGTAGACTTGAGAATAGGAAGTGGTCCAGAGCACAGTCACACATGCACACTGATGTATCTGAAGGAACCCCTTTGGAAGGATTAGATGGTCCTGTAAAATGACACAGGATTACCTTAATAATTTAGCTACCTTGCAAAATGCTAAGACTGCTGTTAGCACTTCCACATTAATACCATGTCATTTTCAATCCACTCAGGCATAGAGTGGTACAGCTTGTAGAGACTGAGCTGTGCAAGGTCTGCATTCCCTTTGGAATATAGCTTATCTTTGTTGGTAGTTTTAATTAATCTTCTACTCTAATTTGAGTGACATTCCTCTGATCAATGAAACAAGCTGAGAAGAGGCTGACATGTTCTATGTTCTTCCTAATTCCTGGACCTGCAGAGACTCTTAAGTATGTGCTATAGTTTTGTATGTAACAGCACACTCTGTTGTTACACAACCAACAAATTCCTCTAAGGAGTAAATGTGCCCACTTTTCATCATTCTTTGTTCAACCAGACAATACTGGCTAGATTTCAGATGACATATTCAGCTGCTTTCAGACAGCTCAATGTTCCTGTATTTCATGATATACAATGGATCCTGTTTTCCTCACCACAGGTACAAGATCCTTAATGCCTCAGCCATTCCAGAAGGCCAATTCATTGACAGCAAAAAGGCTTCAGAAAAGCTCCTTTCCTCCATTGATGTTGACCACAACCAATATAAATTTGGCCACACCAAGGTAAAGTTCTTGTGGAAGAGCAGGTATAATTAAGCAAAATACTTTCTTTGTTGAAAGTATTTCTTGCATAATAAATCAGCCTTCATGATGATTATAAGCAGAGTACACTGCTAGCAAGAAGAAGTGCAGACAATTTGTGTGGTTCTTGTGTGAGGGGCAGCACTGCCAGCCCTGGGAGCACCATACTGCCTGAATGACCCAGCATAGCTGCAACTAGATTTTCTGCTGCTTCTTTCTCATGGCCAGTTGAAAATATTTATGTCAGTGCAGGTTAGACAGCCTCAGACAAGTTTGGATAGTCCTACTATTCAGGGGATTTAAGCACACAAAGTCTGTCTTCCATATCCAAAGCAGCGTTAGGTCAGACACTGTTCTTTGTTCAGCACAACTCAGTGAGCTCACTGGACACAAACCCATGGCCCACATTACTGAACAGACATAGAATCACAGAACCACAGAATGGTTTGGGTTGGAAGGGACCTTAAAGATAATCTGGTTCCAATCACTCTGCTCTGAGCAGGTACACCTTCCAATACCTCAGGTTGCTCCAAGCCCCGCCCAACCTGGCCTTGAACACTTCCAGAGATGAGCTAAATTCTCCATAAACTACACTGGAGCAGACATCAAATAACACTGGGACAATATGATTAGATCATACACAGAGTGACTTGTCATGATTCACAGGAACACTGAGGATTTGAATACTGACAGAAAATTTCTCTAGCTCTTAAACCTTTCCCCTGCAGGCATTTTTCTTAAACTACCTTGTACTACCCCACATCAGCTGTCAATAGCCATGTACCTGCCTAAGCCTCAAGCTGTTTGACCCTTTTTTATGTTCTAGGTGTTTTTCAAGGCAGGTCTCCTGGGACTCCTAGAAGAGATGAGAGATGAGATGCTCGTGACTGTCATCACTCGTACACAAGCTATGTGCAGAGGGTACCTCATGAGAACTGAATTTAAAAAGATGAATGAAAGGAGGTAATGTAAGAAAATACCAGCAATTGTACTGTGCCAGACCAAAGGTCCATCAGTGTAATATATTGTCTCAGGCAAAAAGCTGTCCTTGGGAAAGAACCTTAGAAATTATTGGGGAACAGAGCAAGTACAAACAATCAGCTTCCTCCTGCCAGTCTCACAAATTCTGGCAGCAGCTGTTCTGCAATGGGACCATGCAGGTGGACCACAATACTTACTATTTAACAAGGAACCTTTTCTCCAGGAATGCACTTACTATTTACAGTCTTTAAAGAATCCTGTGACAGAGACAGCCAAGTGAACAAGGGCTAAGGTTTGTTTGTTTTCAACATGTTGTCTCATCATTTAATTGGATCACATTGATTTTGAAAGGAATGATGTATAATCACTCTCTGCTTTCTCTTTCTTAAATTTCCTTTCCTGGCTCCATTATCTAAGGTGAACAATCCTAGCTTGTCTCTTATCCTAGAGAAATACTCCATACTTTCAGCTATTCCACATCCCATTCAGCTTTTCATTCACCCTCTTTGACATGCCATGAATCATGCAAAATTTAGAGTTCAGGAGTGACAGCACTGGACAAGACAAGCAAACTTTCTTGAATGTTGTTGACAAGTGAAAGTTTTAGGGGGAACAAGGCTTACATAAATGTATAGGACATTTTTACTATTCTGCAGCATATATTTAGCCCAGGTATTTCCTGAGCCAGGCATGGTTTCTAAGAATTCAATAACTCTCCTTAGATTTCTCTGCAAGGAATTGTCTAATCTGCCTTTGAACTATGGGCATTAACAATATCCTTTTGCATTCAATTCCATAAAAATGTTTCCTTATTCTTTTCAGTTTCTGTCTTAAAAATTTCTGACATGGTATTTGCTATTTTGAGTGATCCAGAAAGCATCAAGCTGCTGTTTCCACAATTGTTGGTAACTGCCAGATTTTTAGTCTTAGCAGCAGTACTTCAGCAATATCAGTTTTTGCTCTGGTATTTACCTGTATCTACTTTTATTTTCCTTGACACAGAGGAAAGACTCAGAGATTCCCAGTCAATATGCCAGAGAAGTCTGTCTGTTTTGTAGCATTTTCCTCCTCATATTTTCAGACAACAGATATTATTCAAGCTACTGAACCAGTCATTCTGCAGTAAGGGCCTCGAAATGACTCTTTAATAAAAGCAAAGGGGATGAGGTCTCATGCAAAAAAGTTTGTGGGGTAAATGCTGATGCTGTGTGGCAAATAAACAGAGTATGTTTCCAGCTTGAGTCTCACCACCCTCATAAACTGGTTTCATGTGTTTTCAGAGAATCTATTTATATCATCCAGTACAACATTCGTGCATTCATGAATGTCAAACACTGGCCATGGATGAAGCTGTTCTTCAAGATCAAGCCTTTGCTGAAGAGTGCAGAGTCTGAGAAGGAAATGGCCAACATGAAGGAAGAGTTTGAGAAAACCAAGGAGGAGCTTGCAAAGTCTGAGGCAAAGCGAAAGGAGCTGGAGGAGAAAATGGTGACCCTGTTACAGGAGAAAAATGACCTGCAGCTCCAGGTTCAGTCTGTGAGTAACCTCCATTTTCAGATTCACCCCACTTCCTCTTATTCTGCTGCTCTTTTTCTCCTCTTTTCCACTGTCCCCTATAAACAGGCATGTAATGGGGACAAAGCCTCCACCGCTCTGTGTCTGGTCTTGTCCCTTACACCTAAGCAAGGTGCAAAGCACACACCAAACATTAACACCAGTGAGAATCCAGGAAGTTCCAACGCTATCACCAGTGGAAGAATCAGACATTCCACAGTGTATATAATGAGCTCCTCACAGTGGTGTCTGATTCTGGATGAAATATAGGCTGTTTCCACATAATGTGGAGGCAGGGCAAGGGTGCTTTTCTGTCAGAGGCAGAACTGAAACTGTGGGAACTACTTTTCTCTGAAATACTGCTGAACAGAGATTGAAATTGCACCTGTCAGGTTCTAAAAGGTAATAAAATATTACATACCCAAGAACAGTCTGGTGCAAGTGGACTTGTCACTTGTTGCCACGTGCTTTCAAATCAGTTTAATTTCAAAACACCATGTATTGTTTCACTCACCAAGGGTCTTAACTATCTTTTGTAATTTTTATGATAAATATAATGTGCCTTCAATGTGTTCTGATAGGAGAGTGAAAATCTAGCTGATGCTGAAGAGAGATGTGAAGGACTCATTAAAAGTAAAATCCAGCTAGAAGCTAAAATTAAAGAACTAAATGAAAGACTGGAGGATGAAGAGGAGACAAATGCTGAACTGACAGCAAAGAAGAGGAAACTTGAAGATGAGTGCTCGGAGCTGAAGAAAGATATTGATGATCTTGAAATGACTCTGGCCAAAGTGGAAAAGGAGAAGCATGCAACAGAGAATAAGGTGACAGAGGAATCAGGGAATTATTCTTCCCAAGACAGTGCTTCCATACAGCTTGTCAGTTCTGTGCAAAAATGTAGCCATTTATAAGTTCTATGAATAGAAATGAGATGTGTCCAGTGCATAGTAGAGAGGCATTTTCACTAAATCAACCAGCTGACCTTTCTGTTAAGGTTCTTTGTCATGTTATCATGGTTTGTTTCACTTTTAGGGAAAACTTAACATATTTTTGGCAATGCTTAACACTTGATCATCTCTTTTTAAAGAACCTGACTTGCTGAGAAATTACAGCTGTTTTATAGCAAATATATGCAGGAAAGACATTCCTGGAGCAAGAGGGCTTTTGTAAACCCCAATGGGAAAAACTTCGTGAGGCAAGTGAAGATCTAGCACGTTTCACTATATAATTTAGTAAGATGGGGTGGGGATCAAAAGCAACTAAAGCAAGAATTCCTACCATTGCAGCACCAGGGAGGTGAGACCCTCAGGCATGATATATGCCACTGTCCTCATTGCAATCAACATAAACATTCTGCAGAGAGCATTTTGACTGCATCCATGCAAGGTTTTGCAAGGACGCAGCCACTGTGTTCTCAGCCTGGCATTTCTCAAGGTGTCCCCTCACGGGATGGATGCTGACTGTCTGACAGGTGAAGAATCTCACTGAAGAGATGGCAGCTCTGGATGAAAATATTTCTAAACTCACCAAGGAGAAAAAGGCCCTCCAGGAAGCCCACCAGCAGACACTGGATGACTTGCAAGTTGAGGAAGACAAAGTCAGCACCCTCACCAAAGCCAAGACCAAACTGGAGCAGCAAGTGGATGATGTAAGTAGAAGTTTTTGGGTAGTGTATAATATATACACTGTGACAGATTACAGTAGACTAGAAACCTTTAGTTCAGAGTATAAGAAACACCTAAAGCAGACAAGCCAGCTCTAATCATTTCAGCCGATAAACTGCTGCTAATTGACAGGAAATTGTGGAATCCAGCACATCTTTCATGTTCATCATGGGGTATTTCAGCGTTGTAGACTTTTGTGATCTGATTTAACCCATTAACTGAAGCAGCAGACCTGTGACTGAAGGTTGCTGCAGAGTTATTTGTGTCTGCATTTACTCCAGGAAGTTACAAATGCCGGGAATTTGTGTATATTTAGCTGTCTATATGCTAGGAACTGCAGGTACTGGAAAAATTTAATTTCAGGTTTTTTCAAAAACTGGTATTTTAACTGTGCACAGCCAAGCTGTAGACAGCTCAATGTCTGAAACTAAATCACCACGCAGTTCTGGTCTTAAAGTGAGAGTGCAGCACACATGGAGATGCCCTGATTATTTTCTCTATTCATCAATTCCCAACTCAGTTAGATTTTTAAATCAAGAATAGTTACTTTCAAAGTATAATTAATGTATTTCAAAGTATGTTTTATGTGCTTTAGCTTGAAGGGTCTCTGGAACAAGAGAAGAAGCTGAGAATGGACCTTGAGAGAGCAAAAAGAAAACTGGAGGGTGATCTGAAAATGTCTCAAGATTCCATCATGGATCTGGAAAATGATAAGCAACAAATGGATGAAAGGCTAAAAAAGTATTACACTGACTTCTTATGCCCTGAATTCTGAAATTCATGTTTTATCTTAACCATATTGAATTTGCCCTCTTGATCTTTAACAGAAAGGATTTTGAAATTAGCCAGTTGCAAACTAAAATTGAAGATGAGCAGGCTCAAAGTTCTCAGCTGCAAAAGAAAATTAAGGAGATTCAGGTAAAATCTATAGTTATTAATAATTCTAGTGGTAAGCACAAATTTCTTAGAATTAATAGGTATTTATTCTTAGACCATTTTACAAAAATATTTTCCCTCACATGACTAAAACCATTCCCATCTCAGGGCACTTTTACAGAAACTCTGGCCTCTAATCTTACATGGCTATGTAGTAAATTTCTTACGTGAACATTGTGGCAGGCTTGGAAAATGCCACAGATGTGCAGTCACTGAGAATCACTTTTCTAAGAAAACAATAGAATGTGACTTAATATGTCATGATCAGGACAAAGATCCCCTTCTAAATGCAGAACCAGGGAGACAGCTCTCTTCATTGCTATTATCCCATGGATTGTTCATCTCCAAGTTCCTTCCATCCTGTTTGCTGATGGAGAAAGGACACTATTTTGTTCTGGCCACACTTCTAGGAAATCTCTAAGAAATTCCCATTCCTTTACATTTTCCAGTGACACCCCATCTATTTCCTACAGAAATATAGTATTTTAATTGAAATGTCATAACATTTAAGTAATGTAATATAATTTTAATTTACTATAATATTAATAAATATTTTAATAAAATTTAATAAATAATACTAAATCAAAAACCCAAAATAATAAATCCATTCTGAGCAGATTTTACATTCACTATTGCTCCAAAACTAAGTATTACCTGTCCTAGGACACAATACAGTGAAATTTCTAGTGGTGCCTCTTTCTACGCCTGTATTAATGAATGTGAATATTTGCTCTTTATGCCTTAGAGATAATGTTAAATCTGTCCATTCAAAAGTCCTCTTTTAACCAATCAACTCTCATAGGCTCGGATAGAGGAACTGGAAGAAGAAATTGAGGCTGAACGCGCTATCCGTGCCAAGTCTGAGAAGCAGAGAGTCGACCTGTCCAGGGAGCTGGAGGAGATCAGTGAGCGCCTGGAAGAGGCAGGAGGGGCCACAGCAGCTCAGGTTGAGATGAACAAGAAGCGTGAGGCAGAATTCCAGAA
>JBBMKD010000054.1:9496227-9507383 GCA_037834095.1 Argya squamiceps | reverse complement strand
GCCACGGCTGCCGCCCTGCGCAAGAAGCACGCGGACAGCACAGCTGAGCTGGGGGAGCAGATCGACAACCTGCAACGCGTGAAGCAGAAGCTGGAGAAGGAGAAGAGTGAGCTGAAGATGGAGATTGATGACTTGGCCAGTAACGTGGAGTCTGTCTCCAAAGCCAAGGTTGCTGCACAGGAAGAAATATTTCTCATTAGCGTTGTTCTTCTGAACAAGTGGATGAACTGAGGGTTATGATTTCTGTCTCTTCGCAGAGCAATCTGGAAAAAATGTGCCGAGCTCTTGAAGACCAGTTCAGTGAAGTCAGAGCCAAAGATGATGAACATGTGCGGCTAATTAATGATCTGAACACGCAGAAAGCACGCCTACAGACTGAGAATGGTATGTGCCTTGATGAAATGTAATACTCCAGTGTCAGGAACTTAAATATGCTGCCTGAATGCCTGTGTGTTTTGTAACATATTCATCACTTGGTGATCTGAACAAAACTCAGAATGTAGAATCTCCTCCTGGTGGCAGTCATAGAAAGCTACCCAAGGAAACACAACCAAACCAGAAGGAGTACTGTCAGTCAAAATGAACATGTGAGTTTGTGGTCAGTTCATCTTCTTTTCTTTGATGCCAGCACAGCATTTCTCTTCAGCAGATTTTCCTATTGGTGGGAATGCAATTACTGCTCTCCCTTCAATTTACCACTTTGTATCTTGTAAACCCTTTCCACATAGCTAGCTGCCTGCATTCATTTGTTTAATGTCTCGTATCTCTGTCTAAAAAAATCAACTTTTTCTCATTAGGTGAACTTACTCGGCAACTGGAGGAGAAGGAGTCTTTAATTTCTCAGTTAACTCGAGGCAAACATACTTTCACTCAGCAGACTGAAGAGTTGAAGAGACAACTAGAGGAAGAAAATAAGGTGACTTGCTTTTGTTTGGAACAACAAATTTTAAAATAAATTGAGGTGCCAAAAAAAATAGAAGATTTCTCCTCAGAGAAGAGACATCAGAAGAGTGAAAATTTTGCATTTTGCCTTAGAATACAACACAGAGAGGAGACGTTAAAAATTAAATAAGCAAGACAGTTTAAGCCCTTCTGATCATGCATTCTGAAGATCAAAAACATGAGAGAAGTGAAAGAAAGCAGCATTGTGCCCATAGGCAAAGCAAACAGCAGCAGCCAAAAAAAGGAAACAGAGCAGGAGTTCTTGCACCTTGTCTGTCAGTGGGTTTATTTTGCCTCTGCCTGAAACACCTGCTGCAGATGTGTTTGAGAGGTGTTATCCCAGACAAGACAGGCAAGCAGCTGACCCTGTTTAACAACATCAAGCCTGAAACACAGAATCCCTAATGTCATCCATTTTGTTCCTTCTGTTCCTCTAGCAACTGCGGCCCATGCACAGGGAAAGATGAATATTTTATCAGGCCACAGGGAAAATATCCAGTCACAAATTACTCGTGTTCTGACAACTCGTTTAATTTTAACTCTCAAGGCCAAGAACGCCCTGGCCCATGCCCTGCAGTCAGCTCGCCACGACTGTGACTTGCTCCGGGAACAATATGAGGAGGAGCAGGAGGCCAAGGGGGAGCTGCAGAGAGCCCTGTCCAAGGCCAACAGTGAAGTGGCCCAGTGGAGAACCAAATACGAGACGGACGCGATTCAGCGCACCGAGGAGCTCGAGGAGGCCAAGTATGTGAAGGGATGACTTGGAGCAAGTAGAAGGATATTTAAGCATAATGAGTGAAGAACTGAAGGAAACCAGAATGTGTTTGTAGTGGTAATATGCAGAGCAGTGTGCTTTTTAATGTATTGGAAGTGAAAAGGGGAGTGAGTGTGTTTAAAACAAGACTGGATGTGGCACTCGGTGCCATGGTTTAGTTGAGGTTTTAGGACTGGGTTGGACTCAATGATCTTGAAGGTCTCTTCCAACCTGGTGATTCTGTTAATTCTGTGAGTAGGTATTTCGGAGAGATGTAGGGATGGAAGTTTAGGGGTGTCTATATAAAGGAGAAATCCAGTGCTTTGAGTTAATCATAGCAGTTGAAAGAGCACACTGTCAGTATTGAAAGCCTATTTTTCGTCCCTCTCCACACTGGTACCATTCACACGTGGGTGCATACTCTCCCAGTCTATGCACCACTTCAGAGTGCTGTGCCACCCCAGGCTCCTGGCACCACAGCATTATATATTGCTCTCTCTGCCCATCTTCCCCATTGGAGGTCCTTTCATGTCCATTTTCTGAGAAGGCCAGAATTTTCTTTTTTCTCAGTGCTGAATGTCCCATCCTGCAGGAAGAAGCTGGCCCAGCGCCTGCAGGAATCAGAGGAGCAGATTGAGGCTGTCAATGCAAAGTGTGCTTCACTGGAGAAGACAAAGCAGAAGCTGCAGGGAGAAGTGGATGACCTCATGGTTGACGTGGAGAGGTCACATGCAGTCTGTGCAGCATTCGATAAAAAGCAGAGGAATTTTGACAAGGTTTGTTCAAAAGACCATGCCAGATCTAAACATCATTATATATTTGACAGGACAAGACAAATTCTGCAATTATAGAAGTTCTGCACTCACAGTAAAACAAATTGCATTTTAACCAAAGCAAAGTTATGGTAAGGACCCCCTAGTGGGACATGGTGGTAAAGATAAAGTCACTGGGTAAGTAACCCCAGGTGACCACAGCAAATAAAGAAGCAGCCTTCTGATAATTTTAAAAAGTATGAAATCTTCACAAGGGAGACTGGTCAAACCGACTGAGTACTCACGTGCAAGCTAACAAGAACCAGTGCTAGTCTGCCAGCCTAAGCTTGAGGTTAGGCAGAGCCTCAGACTCATGTTAAGTTCCAGCCTTCACTGCCTTTACTAACCCTCACTAACATTAAAAAGAACTTGCACTGTTGGACCAAGTGATGCTTCACAGCCCTGTGTCTCGGCCTACCCTTGTGTGAGGGAAAAGACTGTGCCAAAAAAGGATCTTACAGGTTTGTGGTATCAAACTGAGGAGAAAATTGGTAGAGAATGACCTTCCTTGGTGCGGTTAGTCCAGGATCATTGGCTCCTGCAACACTATCAAGACTCACACATCCTTATTCAGACCAACCACATTATGTTTGGGCTGGTGTCAAACCAAACTTCTTCCTGACAGCTTGGGGCATGCACTAGTGTTGGTTGAAGAGGCAAATTTAAGCATATCCCACCAAAATAACCAGAGTATGCATCACAGGGAGTTGATTGTCACAGGCAGAGAATAGTCCAAAGCAAAAGACTGTTAAGATAGGCCAAGCCTCTTGGTTCTTGTCACATAAAGGTGCAGAGGTGGAGTGATTCAGAATGGGTCATTCTCCTGTCACTTCAGATCCTGGCAGAATGGAAGCAGAAGTACCAGGAGAGCCAGACTGAGCTGGAGGCTGCCCAGAAGGAGTCTCGCTCCCTCAGCACCGAGATCTTCCGGATGAAGAACGCCTATGAGGAAATGCTGGACCAGGCTGAGACTGTCAGACGGGAGAACAAGAACCTCCAGCGTGAGTCCACGTGTCTGTCAGCTTAGATCCACTGGGAGCCCTCAGATGCTTCCACATTTCTGGTCTACCAGAGCTCTGCCTCTTCCCAGGGTTTTGTTCTTTACGATTTTCCCACAAAGGTGGTGACTTTCTTTCTTGTTCAGCTGATTGTAAAGTCACCTGCAAGCATACACTTGCATCTAGAAAGCATCCTGCTTCCTCAGGATGTTCCCCCTTCTTCACACCATCATCATCCTATGCATGGATAAGGACCAAGTTAACCGAATAGACAGAAATTATGATGATACTCAGTTTTTTCAGATTGCTTCAGCCATTGCCACTATAAAAAATCTGGAGGGCTGTTGTCTGTCTCCTGATTATTGGAGGATTGTGCAGCTGTGGCACAATGGATTGGCATTTAATAAGCAAACTAATTATAGAAAGGAAATACACCTCAGATCCTTTTTGTGAACTGAAGGATCACTGGGGATTATCTAAGCATAAAGAAATCAATCAAACATGACTGCCTTTGGAGATGAATTTCACTACCCAGGGGAAATTGACATTATTTTCTGAGCTCACTCCAGTTGGTCCCTCTCATTTTCAAATTGCACACTGAACTGGGATGTGCAGGTTATCAGAAATAAAGATTGCACACAAGAAAAGATGTATTATTTCTTCTCACTGTTACATCCCATTACACCAGAGTCTCTTTTGTCACTCTCATTGCCAAAGAGCAATTGCAGGTGCCACTGATCACACTGTCTGAGAGGAGCTGAGTATGTGTTTTCTGGTTGCAGAGGAAATTTCTGATCTGACTGAACAGATTGCTGAGTCTGGAAAAGCAAATCATGGGCTGGAGAAAGCAAAGAAGCAAATTGAGCAAGAGAAGTGTGACCTACAAGCAGCATTAGAAGAAGCAGAGGCAAGTGTCCTCAATCAGGGGCTGGCTTTTAGAGAAATCAAGAATGGAAAATTTGGGTATATATTTTATATTCCTGCTTATCCTGAAACTGTCCCAAAAGTGCAGTAAGACAGCACAGACAGACCAAAAAGCACAGGGACTGCTCCCCTACCATACCAATGTGGAATTCCTTGCTGTGCTATCATGCACAAAACCCCCTCAGTCCCTCAGTCTAAAATTGAGCTCATTTTGCACCATCTGTTTGAATTTGCTCCCATCCAAGGCTGAAGAAAAGTCACTAGCATTTCAAAACTCTGAGAGTTCTGTTTTCTAGTCAAATTAAGAAAGGATGTTTCCAGAGAAGGTCAAATCCATTCCTAAAAGTTTTCTCAGTGTCACCTCCTGCTCAAAGCAAGCTGAATGCTGAAGAGTATTGAGGCAGTATTTCTTCAGTTCTACCACTTTGAATGAACAGGAGTCAGTAACATGTTCAAAGAGGAGCCAGTTCACAGGACACAGGTTCTGATGAATATGAAGAGGTTCCTGGGGATCTGCCAAATCTCAGACTACAATCAATTCCATGATTTCTGTCTTCCTTACTCTCTTTGGCTACCCCTCAGCTCTCCATTACTTTAAATTGTACCTTTTTTTTGCCATGCCAGATTGTAGCTCCTTCAGTTCCCTCTTTTCTGGGTTCTGCATTCTGATCTGTATCATCCCTGACTGCATTTTGCAAAAGATTTTATTACTTCTGTATAATCACATCTGATTCACCACAAAATATCTTTGTGAGCACTTCATGAGCTGTCCATGATCTACCTAGAGCATACCTCAAACCCAGAGACACAGAATTAACTTAGCTTGTACAGGATCCCTAGTTTAAACTTCCTCGTCAAAGAAGCACCAATTTTTGAACTTACATTAGGTTTTTATAATTTTCAAGGATGGAGATTTCAGAGTATTGCTGGATAACATTTTCCAGTGCAACATCATTCTTAGGGTAAAACATTTTTATCCCTTTATGCAGTCAGGATTTCCCTTGTATTGACTTTTGACAGATCTTTCACTTTTTCATTTTTTTGTTGTCCCCCACTAAGAAGAGCCTCACTTTATTTTCTCTTTAACTCCTCTTAGGTAGAAAAAGACGTACAAAACAACTAGCACATCTCTAGATCTCACTAAATGGGTGGGCAGTAGGAACAAGAGTTATTGTGGTCATGAAATCCATCTACTCTAATTTATGCATCTAATCCTGAATTATTCAGCATAAGCTCTAGAATCCAAAAGGAGAATCAGGGGTCTCTGGAAAATTCATTCTTAAAAGGGATGAACTGTTTTATGCTCTGCATGTGCTTATTTCTGTTCACTGGGTGTGAAGACCCAGCCTCAGGCTTTTCACTGCTACTACAACTGAAGCTGGATGACACCAGAGGGAATGAAATGAGTACTAGAGAGAAAGGTTATGTGAAAGAGCAACTTGCCCATGCAGTCGCTGGGGTGGGACAAAGCAGAAATCAGCATGGAGATGCAAGAGAAGGCAAGCTGCTTCTGAGCAGGAGGCTTGGCTGTCCTATTTTATATTCCCACATGATCTGTTGTCTCTCCAGTGTCACCACAGCCTTCAGTGCCCAGACCTTGCAGTATCTGAGGCATTTTCCTAAGGAATAATATTCCTAAATTACTATTTAATATCCAGCTGGGGTACAGTGAGTATGGAATAGCAGTCAGTTTTTTCAGTGCTTGGTCTTCTCTAAAGATAAGGCAAATACACCTGCCCTCCCAACTGCAAAGGGTCACATTTCTGCATGGGCATTTCCCAGCAATGGACACTACAGAGACAAATCATAATATTTCATACCTGACAGGGCTCCTTAGAGCATGAAGAGGGGAAGATCTTACGTGTTCAGCTGGAGCTGAACCAGGTGAAGTCAGATGTTGACAGAAGGACTGCAGAGAAAGATGAGGAAATTCAGCAGCTGAAGAGGAATCACCAGAGGGTGTTAGAGTCTATGCAAACCATGCTGGAGGCTGAGGTCAGAAGCAGAAATGATGCTTTGAGGCTGAAGAAGAAGATGGAAGGAGATCTGAACGACATGGAAATACAGCTGAGCCATGCCAACTGCCAGGTAGCAGAGACACAGAAGCACCTCAAAGCTGTGCAAGGGCAGCTCAAGGTAGGGATCACAAGGCTCCTGTCCCGTGGGTCTTTGCCATTCCCTCTGCTTGATTCTAGGCCTCACAAAAGGTGCTTTCACCCTTTTAAGGATTCCCAGCTCCATTTAGATGATGCCCTGAGAGAGAATGATGACTTGAAGGAGCAGCTGGCTATAGTAGAGCGAAGGAACAGCCTGATGACAACAGAAATGGAGGAGATGAGAGCTGCCATGGAGCAGACCGAGCGGGCCCGCAGGGTTTCTGAGCAGGAGCTGACGGATGCCAGTGAGAGAGTGCAGCTGCTCCACTCACAGGTATTTGGCATCTCCTGGCACAGGAGGTTACTACAGACCTGTGGGAGTGGCATAAATGGAATGGGAGTGGCACAAACAGGGTGGGAATAATGTGTCTGCTGGCTGCCCAAACAGAACACAAGCCTCATCAACACCAAGAAGAGACTGGAAGTGGACATAACTCATTTACAGACTGAGGTTGAGGACAGCATTCAGGAAGCCAGAAATGCAGAGGAGAAAGCGAAGAAAGCAATCACAGATGTGAGTCCTTTTGCTTGCCTCCCTCCCATTTCGTACTACCACAGCCACTTTTACACTTTAGAAAGGCAGCAATCAGATGGAGGAGAACCAATCCTTCAACAGAAAATATCTGTGACACACAGTCCCTCCCACATGGGCCTCATGCAGCCATTGCCCTACTACTTGTCACAGAAGACTCCTTCAGAAAGGGTCTTCATGTCCTGCTAGCTGTGTATATTGAAGGGGCATTCTCTCTCCCCTTCTCCATGCCCATTCACTCTTGCTTCCACAGTAAATTTAATAGGCAGGATAGAACAGATGGTGACAAAATTGTAATAGAAAAAGAGTAGTTTGAAACAAAGGCCTGTCTAGACACAGCACAGAAAAGCAGAGATTAAAATCATACAAAATTCTATACAAATGCTAGACATGTAAGAAAGAAAAAAAGAGAATATAAATGTTTCATTTAAATGAGACTTCAGATTCCATGTTATCAGAAGCAACAATACCCAGGACTATCTAGGAAAGGCATAGGAAAATTAAACAGAAAATGATGACACTATTGCATCAAGTCTTGGTGCACCAGTGTTTGGTCCTGACTGCCCACCAGCAGCAGGGCTGCAGGATCCCTGACCTCTCTGCCCTGCCATGCTGGTGACAGCTCTCAATCCCAGCTGCTCAGGACCTCAGCAGGCATAAGCTTTTCAGTGCAGTTTGAGGTAATCAGGGTCATCTCACTGGAAAAATCTGCTTAGAAGTCTGACTCTTTGGCAAATTTCAGCACCAAATAGGTAGATACTGAAAGTCGTGAGGAAGCCCAGAGATGCAGAGTGCTAGCTGGTAATACTTCAAGATACTTTAATTTTGACTGAGTTAAAAACCAGAACTTTGGTACCGAGCCATTTGCACACCTTGATTATTTTTTTCTTTATATCAACCCTGTCCTCTGAGGTGAAGGAGTTTTAGAAATACAGACTTTGAGAACAGTGATCCTGTTTATATGACAGAGCCTTAGCACAGCTGTGAGCACTGAGAATGTGCAGAGTCACTCCCCAGTGTGAAGCTGGGTGTAACACCAGGCCCCCAGAACTGTAACTGGGATGGGGGTAACATAAATTTGTAACTTAACTGTGCACCACAACCAGGCAGCCATGATGGCAGAAGAGCTGAAGAAGGAGCAGGACACCAGTGCCCACCTGGAGAGGATGAAGAAGAACCTGGAACAGACAGTGAAGGACCTGCAGCTTCGTCTGGATGAGGCCGAGCAGCTGGCACTGAAGGGAGGGAAGAAACAACTCCAGAAGCTGGAGGCCAGGGTATGGTGAAGACTTGGGTAGACTAAGGTGAAGTTTCTGACTGGGCCCATGGAAGGCTGTAGAGCAGCTGGTAAAAGGTTCAAAGAGGGAGTAAAAATCAGCAGATTTACAGAGGGGCACAGGCAGAGATGTGCCACATTACATCTCTAATTCAATGCCTTTGGAAGCTGGACAAGTGGAAAGGGAATAAGCAGCAGCCAGGTTTCCATGCTGTCCCTAAACAGTATTTGCCACTGCCACTCCCAAAGATAACAAAGGAAGGATAAAAAATGAGACAGATTTTTCCCATTTACCAGGTGAACATTCATAGAACTTGTCCTTCCTTCCCTGTTTCAATTTCCTCTTCTCTGACAGATTTAAGCCTAATTTTGACTACAAATGCTCTAGGTATGCAGAGTTAAGTTCCTTTTATAAACAGCTATGGATTCACACACTATTTCATCACCACCATAGCATGATGAGCATATTTTATTTAGTCTAGACCCAAGAAGCAGCTGCAGGACACTGCCCTGCTCTGCCACATTCTCTGCAGCCTTAGTCCTGCAGCAGGAGCAGCAGCCATTCTTGCCATCTTTGCCATGATTCTGTGTTTCAGATTAATGAGCTAGAAAACGAGCTCCATTCTGAGCAGAAACGAGGAATAGAGTCCCTGAAGGGAGCTCGCAAGTACGAACGGAGGCTGAAGGAGCTCACTTACCAGGTATTGCAAATCCTCTGCCCTCCTACACAGATCACCTCAGTTCATCTGCCAAGGATGACTCGATTTTCACTTCCTACAGTCTGAAGAAGATAAGAAAAATATTCTTCAGCTCCAGGACCTGGTGGACAAGCTGCAGTTAAAAGTGAAAGCATACAAGAAACAGGCTGAGGAAGCTGTGAGTGGAGGACTCTTTTCAGTGGGGCCTGGGTGGAGATTTCTGAAAGGTGGGCTCCCTAGATCATTAAAATAATTGAATGCTGAGCTTGACAGGGCAGCTAAGGCCACTGCCTTGAATATTCTTTACTATGGCTCACAACAGAGCAGGCGTAGCTGTGGTTATCCTGGAACTGGGGCACTTTTGGAGCCACACAAGCCAATTTTCCCACCTGGAACTGAGTGGGGTAGTTGTTCTGCCCGAGTGGTCATGCTGTGGATGGTACCAGATGTAAACACACAGACTACTGGCAATGCAGGGCTGTACCTGTGAGGCCAGCACAGGTGATGTCACTGTGGCATGGCCACAGGTGTCCATGGTGACAATGCCATTTGTGCCAATGCTGTCTGACTTCCAGGAGGAGCAGGCAAACATCAATCTCTCGCGGTGCCGCAAGGCCCAGCACGAGCTGGAGGAGGCAAAGGAACGAGCTGACATTGCTGAGGGGCAGGTGAACAAGCTGAGAGCCAAAAGCCGGGACATGGAAGGCCAGGTGAGCTGGAGGCTGCAGAGAGGGACCCTCCCTGTGCAGGTGGTGTCACAAAGGTCACTGCCCAAACAGCCACTGCACAAAGAGTGCATTCCTCCCTCTCTTTCACTGGAGTGTCCTCATAAAGGCCAGGAATTATCACACACTCCAAACCAATGCGTTTTGGGAGTCCTTTTGGGTGCCTCACAGGAGTCAGACCAAATACAATCAGCTCTAAGAATCCAGGTCTTTCAGCACAATTGGGAGATATTACTTCTTCATTATAAAATGGCAGAACAATTGCAATAGCCACAGACCTGAAACAAGACCACAAATAACTCAGTTGCTCCAATACCCTCACATTATCTTCCTTTTTCTGTATTTAGAAATCAGAGAAATGACGTTCCTGACCCAAGCTGCAGCAGGCTTCCTCCTGATAAAGACTTCTGTGCATCCAGCAGATATCCCTTACCTTTTCCAAATAACCCAGTGTGTGTGTGTGTAACTGATGTATTTAGCCAACCTTAAGGTGAAATTGTGAGAAATTTGATTTATATATATATATATTTATATATATATAAAATAAACCTGGGTGATGCTTTAGTGACTACATGGACTGTTGATTCATGATGAGATTGACAAGTGTCTGTCTGTGTATCTGTGTGTGTCCATGTGTCCCTGTGTGTCTGTGTCTGTCTGTCCATGTCTGTGTCTCTGAATCCATGCCCGTATCTCAGTCTGTCTGTTCCTGTCTGTCTGTCCGTGCCTGTCTCTGTCCATGTCCATCTGTCCGTGTCTGTGTCCCCGTGTCCGCCTGTTCATGTCTGTCTCTCAGTCTTTCCTCTCCCTGTCCGTGTCCGTTTGTCCGTGTCTGTCTCAGTCTTTCAGTCTCTCAGTCTGTGTCCCTCTGTCTGTTCGTGTCGCTGTCTGTCCCTCTGTCTGTGTCCGTGTATCCCTGTGTCCATGTGTCCGTCTGTCCGTATGTCCATGTGTCCATGTGTCCTTGTGTCCGTGTGTCCATGTGTCCGTGTCCCTGCGTCCGTGTGTCCCGTGTGTCCGTGTCCCTCTGTCCCTGCGTCCGTGTGTCCCGTGTATCCCATGTGTCCCTCTGTCCGTGTGTCCGTGTGTCCTTGTGTCCGTGTGTCCCGTGTATCCCATGTGTCCGTGTGTCCTGTCCGTGTGTCCGTGTGTCCGTGTCCCGCTGTCGCTCCGTGCCCGCGGGCTGGCGGGACGCGGCGGGAGGGCTGCCAGGCGCAGCTGCGCCAGCGCGGCGCGAGGGGGCGCTGTGGCACCGCCGGCACGCGGGAGGTGCGGGGTCCGGGGGGTGCGGGGGGTAATGAGTCCGGGGGGTAAGGGGGGTACAGGGGATACGGGGGGT
>JBBMKD010000054.1:9479735-9496194 GCA_037834095.1 Argya squamiceps | reverse complement strand
GGGTGCGGGGGGTACTGAGTACGGGGGGTACGGGGGGTACAGGGGATACGGGGGGTAAGGGGGGTACAGGGGCCACAGGGTGTGCGGAGTGCGGGGGATGAGGGGTGCGGAGTGCGGAAGATGCGGAATGGGAAGTGCGGGGGTGCAGAGTGCGGGGGTACAGAGGGTACAGGGTGTGCGGAGTGCGGGGGTGCAGGGTGAGGGGGTGTCGAGTGCGGGGGTACAGGAGGCACAGGGTGTGCGGAGTGCGGAGAGTGCAGAGGATGCGGAGTGCGGAGGTGCAGCGGGTACAAGGTGTGCGGAGTGCGGAGAGTGTGGGGGTGCGGAGTGTGAGCAGTGCGGGGGGTGCGGAGTGCGGGGGTGCAGCGGCTACAAGGTGTGCGGGGTGCAGGGGATCGGGGTGTGCGGACTGAGGGGTTCGGTGTGCAAGAGGTGTGGAGGGTGCAGGTGTGTGCAGGGTGCGGGTGTGTGCGGGATGTGGGAGACGCGAGGTGTGGTTTGTGCGGGGTGTGGGATGTCTGCAGGGTGTGGGATGTGCGGGGTGTGGGTTTGTGCCGGGTGTGGGATGTGCGGAGGTGCGGTGTGCCCCAGATACGCCGTTGCTGAGCTGCTCCTTTGATGTGCCGTGTTGGGAGCACATTGTCAGCTCCAGGGGCTCACTGAGGTGTCTCTGGAAACGCTCCTGCACTGGGACAGGTGATCCCACCCTGGATCCTCCCCGCTGCGGGCCGGTGTGCCAAGGCCAAGGCACAGGTAGTGCCGGATCCCAGCCGTGCTCATGCTGGGCTGTGCTGCCTGGCTGTGCTCATCCGGGTGGCCCAAGTGACACCCAGTGGCTCTGGCGGCTCTCCTCACTCCCAGTTTTGTCTCCAGGCACCAGTGCCATCACCCCACATCCACTGGTCACCCCAGCCAAGGCTCCTGCCTCCTCCCATCCACATCCAGCACTCTGTGTCCCTTCATCCTGTGTCATTCCTTTCTCCTCTTCTGTGTATTTATCTGCTTAAATTGCTGCCATACATTGTTTTCCAATTAGGTTTCTGTCATCTTTGTCCTTTGTTTTATACCCTGTCATCACAGCTGGCTGTTACCCATGCCTCCTGACTGGCCATCCATCCTCCTGTTCACATTTGGGGTCCTTTGTGCCAGTCAAAACTCCCTGGCACGTTGTTTGCTGACGCCCCGTCGGACAGTGCTCTGCCATCAAGCACTGGTCTGTCTGTCCAGCTGACAAAAACCACCTCATTGTTTCATTCCCCATTCCGTGGCACCCCTGGCTGTGTCTGGCCTGTCGTGCAGCATGGCAGGGTCTGCTATCAGGGACGGCTGTGGCCAGGCTGCTCACAAACACAGCAGCCCGGGACTGCAGCAGTGGCTGTGTCCAGCCCCGCGGAGGGCAGGTCCTGCCCACGCTCTCACATGACACCGAGCCGTTCTCATTGCACAGCTGTGCACATTAGGGCTGCCCCAGCCAACAAACAGTGCTGTGATAAGCACGGGGCTAGCTGACAAATCAGTAGATTAGCAGGGTTTATCCTTTTGTTAAACACAAACCTATTTGTACGTAAAGGAAGAAAAAAACGGAAAGAGTGAGAAGCAGCTCTTGCATGGGAGTTTAGTTCTGCAGAAGTGTTCTTGGGGCTATTTTTTGCTCTGTTATGATGATGGCTGAAAACATATTTATAAAGCTGAAATAAGAGCCTTTGTCTGAATAATGCTTTGCATTCCCAGAAGCTTCCTGATGTGCTTTGTAGTTGTCATGAGATGTACAGAGCCCTCTGAGTCCTTTGCTTGTCCCTCAAAAAAAGTGTGGAAAGCTGGAAGGAAGTTGAAACGAGATAACTGCTAGGTTTATAAAATGAATTTTATTTATTTCTTTAAGAACAAGTAATGTACTGTTTTTAATTTAGTCAAACCAGAAGTAACATGAAGTATAAATACCTCCTCTACTAGGAAATAAAAAAAGGACAAGACTCTTTATTTTAGAACAGTAACAAAGTAGCTGATTAAGAGAGATGGAGCTGTGTTCTATCTCAGTGTATCTGAAGGATAATTCTTGCTAGTTTGCCTATCTGCAAAGGAGGATTTTTAATCAAAAGGAGGATTAAAATGCTGATTTAAAACCACACCATGCACACACAGAGCTCATCCCCTCTAGGCATGGTGCCTGCTCCTCCTTTGAGGTCCTGGGGGAATGGATAGAAGTGGGATTCATTCCAGTGGCCTACAAGATTCTCTTTCAAGCCTGTAGGGAAAGGGTAATTTGTGCTGAGAGTTAAGAGCCCCTTTGCTTAAGTCCGTGACTGACATCAGAACTTTCTGCAGAAACTCAGATTTCTCAGGTTGAAATGCTGCTTCCATGTGCCACTGTTGATCTGTACTTGCATTAGCATCACACTCAAAAAAGAGGACTCAGGGTTTGACCCTTTTCAATCCCATGATAAATTTGGTCTAATTCACTCATATATTTGTTCTGTGAAAAATATAACCTCTTTGTTTTTTCCACCTGGGACAAAACAACTCAACGCATTAGGGCAGACTGGGGACTGACTGTGGAGTGCAGCCCTGCAGTAAAAGCCTTGGGATTCTTATGGAAAACAAGCTGGACCTGTGTCAGCAGTACCCCCCTGCAGCAGCAACACCCACCAGTCGTGGGATTGCATTAGCAAGTGGTCAGCAAGTGCAGGGATGTGGTCATTCCCTTCAGCCTGGCTGTGGTGAGGCTGCATCTGCAATACCCCGTGCAGTTTTTAAACACACACGCCCCATTGTATGGGAGATGCTGACATGCTGGAGAGGCTCCAACACAGCCCCAGGATCAGCAGGAGTGTGTGCTGTGTGAGGAGATGAGATGGGAATTAGGTTGCTTTGGCCTGCAGAAGGGAAGGCTGGGGGATCTCATTGCAGAGGTGCTGCTGCAAGGGGGGGGAATAAGAATTCCAACACAACCAAGCTTTTCCTGCAAGTGCACAGTGAAAGGACAAAAGGCAATGGTCTTGTGTTGCCAACCAGCAAAATCCTTTCTCAACAAAGGGAGCACCTCATTTACCATGAGAGTCCTGCAGCCTTGGGACTGCAGGCTGCCCAAGGAGGCTGTAGAATCTCCATCCTTGAGATTTCCAGGATACATGTGGACAAGACCCTGGAGTGACTTTTTCCAGCTTTTAAGTTGGCCCTGCTTGGAGTAGGAGATGGGATTTCAATGCACATTTTTCACTGACTCAGCTGAACTAACTAATCTAGCAGGAAGGAAGTTGCATTCTGCAGTTTGAGGACTGTCAATTCACTGGAAAGGTAGAAAAGCACAGACCTGGTACCTAGAGAAATTTCAAAACCTGAGAATAAAATTTCTAATTAAATTCTAGTGCAATTGAAAAATTGTGTTTATTGTGTGTATTTTTTGTATGTATGGCTGATATATCTGGAATTTTCTGATGATTACATTACGAGGATATGTCACCTTTTGTTTTAAACTTTCTTGATCATCTCAATCTTTGTTCCTCAGTTTCCTTTCTGGGTCACTGGAATATAAGAACCTTGCAATCTTTTCTTTCTACAATGTTGGACAAGGTGCCACAAACTAGAACCTGCTAGTCAGAGAAGCTCACCTGATCTTCAGAAACTCTTCCTTCTGCATTCATTCTGGCTACAGGAGACTGTCTGATAGAATCCTCTGGAAATTTCCTTCCTTTCAGCTCTTTCCTGAGTACCCAAACCTCACTAGAAATCTGAAGTGAGGATTGCTGTGATTTTTTGATACCAATATAGATCCCTGGCCCAGACAGTCCCTACAGCCTTCACAGAGTTTTGGGCAGCTCCAGGTCTGGGTGAAGCTTGCAGGGGGTCAGGAATAGTGACCCTACTTTCTCCCACTCACCCACTGCTGTTGGCAGAGGAGTAGAGTAACCTGGAAATACAAGAAAAGGGACTGGAGAGAATAATCTCTGGGGGCTCAGAAGAAGATAGGAGATGGAAGGGCCACTAATAAAAGCCTTGCTGGAAAACAGAGTGAGGAAAAGTTGGTCACAGTGAGCAGGGATGTCAGAGGCAATGTGGGTGTGTGATGCCCACTGACACAGACAGTTTGCTGCCAACCTGCTGTTTGTAAATGTGTATCAGCAACAGCAGATTTAAAAGATTAAAGCTGTCAAGGGAAAACTAATGCTGAGTTTTTCCAAGAATTTATGGGATTGGATCCTCATCTTCAATACTTTTCAGGATGAACACAGTTCTTGCCTAATTCTTCGATACTTTCCTGTATGAGTCATTGTTCATGGCAGAATAGCAGCTTTATACACAGATGGTTGTAGAACAGAGGCACCATTGAGAGGCAAACACTGAGACATCTATGTCCTGCAGATACAGGCACACACACACACACACAGATCAACAGCTTCATCCACAGAAAGCAGTCAGTCCTGCTCAGTGTGTTCAGGCAGAATCTCCACTCTTTCATGACACAAGAAATCCCTGATGGAATTCAAGTAATGAGCAATTCATGCTGAAGAGGAAAGCTTAGTGTCAGGGAAATATCAATGTCCAAGCTAGCACGCCCAGAGGGAATTTGGCCAGAGGGCTGCTTAGCTGGATTGTTCTCCTTAGCTGGCCAGAAGCCTAGTTCTCCACGGGCTTTAAAGAGAAGATCAGATGCTCTGGGATCCAGCAAGCTGTTGTAGATTATCTGGCAAGCCCAAATCATACCACTAAGATTGATACCAAGCCAGAGAGAAGGACATTTGAAGGAAAATTTGGGTGCTTTCATCAGAGTCCTCTTGGGATATTTTCCTGTTTCTCCAGTGCCTCTCCATGTAATCTTGGAAAAGTCCCTTAGGACCCTTAAAGTAAGTTCCTGTGCATGGAAACTTCAGAGTAATGGTTCAGGTTTTCAGTCCAGTGCAGCTCTTAGGGGATAAAGGTCACTGTGGGTGGGTTAAGCCTATGACTGTGGGCCAGCACAATCCTCAGATGAAACTGGCAAGGGACAGGTTCCAAAATACCATGCCTGCACTGGAAACCCTTGCTACAGAATGTTATGCATGCCAAGAGTTTGCGTGGGCTCAAAAAAATAACTAGCCTCAATAATGGAAATGAATGTGGAATGATGTGGTACCACCTCTAACTGGGGAAGACACGAGGTATCATTTGCTGGAAATGAAGAGGGTGTTTTCAGAAATGTCCCTCTCTACCTGTCTTTTCCCCTACACTTCTGCTGCAAGACATTGCTGGAGACAAGACAATAAGCCAGACAGTCAGATCCAGAGCTATTTATCTTATGTTGTTGTCTAACACTTAGAAGTTGAGATCCATGTAGTCACAGTTTATTGTTATTAATACTGTAATTATATGATTTAAAGACAATGTCTTTCTTCTTTTCAATGACTTTTTCCGTTTAGCCTGAAATAGTTAAACATTGAATAAACCCCAAAACATTAAACATTTAATGACCTAGTGTTTATAGAGCTGGAAGAAGAGAGGACAAGGCTACAACGGTGACTGCTTCAACAAATATAAATGCTTAGGAATCATTGAGGTGGTCCAAAATGAGGCCTATCCTCTCTTTGTGAGCACACTGACCATCGTGAAGTGTCCATAATGTTTAGTTTGCAGCAAGACAAATTGCTGCAAGACAAAGAGAAGGAAACTCACTTGAAATTCTGCAGCCATCTAATAGGAGCACACGGCTGAGACTGAGGCTTTTCAGGGCCCCAAGAAGTGAGAGGTGAACACTGAATTGCTGGAGAAGGCAGCTTGGCATCACTCTTTCAAACAGGGGATTGTGACAACCGGCTGCTGCTGACACCTAACTCTGAGGCAAAGTGTCAGAGTTATTAGTCACATTTCTAGGACCAATTATTGTCTGTCATGTAACAGGGTGGGGCCTGCCCTGCCTCTCAGTAGGAAATAATGTTGACTGGAAATAGGCTGATGTTATCGGAACAGTTTGTTATTCTCAGCCTGCTTCCAAGAAAGGAAGTGAATGGAAGCAGTCATCTCTCCAGGTGAATTATCCTGGCAGAAGAATCCAGTTTATTCTCATGTGAATCACCACAAGCTGTTTGCTCATGTAATATCACTGTCCATTTATAGACAGAGAATACGTTTCTTTATGTCTGACTCTAAAATAGTAGATACAGCTCTGGGCACTGCTAAGACAAGGATGACTAAACCTGCCCTGGAACATCACAAAGTTTTACTGCAACCACAGCCAGGCAGAGCACTGCACATCTGAATTCATTTTGAGGGTTGATCTTGTACAAGGGGACATCCAAGGTCAGCAGAGCCATCTGAAAACCTTCTAAAAGCAGAAATCAAAGGTAAGGCCGAGCTGTATCCTTTGGTGCTTTTTTTAAAATTTGTGTTTGATTCACATATTTGATCAGATGAACATGACTCATAAATCCGAGTCCTCTGCTTGGAATGTCTGAAGTTCTGGATGCCTAAATTTCCAAGGGTGATGCTGAAGAATATCTGGTCTAGGAAATTCATTCTCTGTGAGTTGCTGACCAAAAGAAAAGCTGTAGACCAGATGAAGTTTTGTCCTGAGCTCCTGGATCTGCTCTGATATTTTGGCTGTTTAAAGCACTAAGAATGGTCCCTTCCACCAAAAATTTTCAAGCATTTTAACAACTGAAAGTATCTTCTGTGTACACACTCAGAACATTTAGTCTCCAAAATGGAATTAATTCCTGCTAGTCACCTAGACATCAAAGGTCATTTAAAGATCCAGTGCTACATGTGGTTTGTTTTTAGTCTGTTTCTTTCCTGGTTCCTGGCCTCAGGAGATGTGGTGGTGCTGTCTCTTGAAAACAGGTATGGCCAATCAATTATTCATGTGAATCTCCATCCATCCCAGTCATAAAGCTCTCCCATACACCTGTGCTAACCCATTCTCATTGTGAACTCTGCAGGATCTGTTCAGAGAAGACAGCTGGAGTCATTTAGATCTTTTTCACAGGCTAGACAGATTGTCAAATGCTGCTTTGAGCAAAAACATTATTGACTATGCTGCTCCTACAGCTGTCAGGTGTGAACCTTCTTCTGGTACTCCCAAGATGTTCTTAGGTCCCTCTTCAGGAAACCTTCCCATCTGTACAGGACTTGTTGTCATTTTAAGGCCCAAGAACAAGCTGTGAAATCATGGAATGAGCTCTCTCTCTGACTGGATGACTACAGTGGAGGCTTTCTGCAGTGTTATATGAAGTTGGTTCTTTCTCATCCACAGACAGCATTTCTTGACACTAAGATTTGTTAAGAAGTTATTTGGCCAGGCCTTAGGTCTTCACCCCAGGCTCTTTGGTGGCAGACAGGAAGAAAAAGGTCCTTTCAAGATCCCACACTAACACAGAATATGTGCATGTGATACTGATTCAGAATTGGTCTGTCATTGCTAAGTGGAATACCCTGCTAGAACAGATGGCAGAGTGAGCATGACAGTTGTGATGGCTCAGGAAATAAATTCAGGCAGATCTCACTGCCAGAGGGAGAGTTTTGAACATTCAGTCAGACCTGCTGTGTACTGCCCAGGGAACACCTGCATGCAGCTGAGATGCTTCAGCTGAGCTGGAACAGATGGTGGGAACAAAGGCTGAGCCTGAAAGCTGACCAGTTCATCCCAGTGCCTGGTACCCCTGAAGTGGCAAATCTGCATGTTTCTGGGATGGCTTCTGTACCTCATCATAACTCTGGCTCTGATATGCTAGATAAAAAAGACACCTATGCTCAGAAATAATTTTCCTCACACACCAAATTTGTCCCTCTTTAACATCCTTCACAATCTAGACATTACATGATGCAGAAGCAAGCACAGGTCCAACCAAGCCTTGGCAAGAGCTGCTCTCTGTTCAGGAAGCAAAGCCATCCTGCAAGCTGAGGAAGAGGATAAGACATATCTCTTGAACAATTACATAAATAATCCTCATTTCATTTTGCAGATAATTACCAGGTTCGTTTTTCTTGAGCTGTTTATCTCCAGTGACTAAAAGGCATCCTCTGACAGGAACAGAGCCCTGCTGCTTACAGACTGGACATTTGTACACAAGCCAAAGGCAAGTCATAGTAACAGGTGTAGAAAGAAAATTTAAAATAAAAATCAGGCAAGTGTTTACATTTGGGCTTGCCTGCTAAAAAGCTGAAGTCTGTAATTGCTTCAGGAAGGAGACAACCCCAGGACTGAAACCCTGCTAGAGGCTTTCCCATCAAGAGAGCTCACTCAAAGGAAAACATGAGCCTGCAAAAATATTAGAAAGGGAGATAGTAAGAAAAAACAAGTTGGAAGTAGAGGAAAAATATCAGAGAATAAACCAAAGAAAATATTGAAGCATTCTGTCAACATCAAACACAAGAAAAGCAATATTTAAACCAAAATTAATTTTGGTTTAAATTTTTTTTTTACGTGAATGCTCTAAACTATGTGGATCTGAGTTGCAACATAGCAAAGCTGGGTTTGTATATTCTGAAGAAAAAGATAGGATTTTGTTTTGTTTTCAGTCCTTGCCATCTATAAATGGCACTGTTAGAGAACACTGCTGATAGATGTACCTGGATGTGTGCCATGATATCAGGTCTGTGGGGTTTTGCCAAGCAAGGCACAGCTGGTGTGATAATACCACATAATGGATCATAGATCAGTAGTTATCAGCTTAAATACTTATCAAAAGGGGGTGATTTTAAGCAATTTATCACAATTCAGAGAATCAAAAATAGAACTGTGGAAAAAGGCTGAAAATTATTGAAAGAATCCTAATAAAAATCCTGGAGAGCTCCAGTTGGTGCTGTCTAAATGAAGGACAGCTATATTGAAAGTCACCTTCTGAAAGGTCTGGGAGAAAGGCTATGAACCAGAGTGTCACCCATGTGCAATTCACACATGTGCCAGATACACATGAAGCAAGGGCAATTCACACACGAACATGAAGCAAGTGCTGCAGAGATACATGCATTTGAGGATGTGTCACACACACACTTCACACGTCCTTAAGTGTGCCACATAATGTCTTTCAGGCAAAATGGATCTCACACCCTTGTTGGTGTGTAACAAATGCACACACACAGTGAGTGTCCTAGACATCAGAGATGTCTCACGCTCAGGCAGACACGATTCTCTCCAAACACACACAGTGTCTCAGACACAGAGGGTCATACATGCACGGTGCTTTACCCACCATCTCACACAGGTGACAGTGTCACACACACCTCAGGCACACTCAGTGTCTCACCTGGCACCTTGTCACTGACACACACGGCTGTCCTGTTGTCACAAACACAGTGACTCTTGTACACACGGCTGCCTCTCACAGACCTACACGTGGGCATCACTCACACACCCACGGGGTGACACAGCCTCTGTCCCTCACACAGACAGACACACACACAGAGGGGTGTGGAGCACAGAAAGAGTCCCTCGGAGCAGTCACACACAGACACACAGAGGGATGTGGAGCATATAGAGTGTCTCGGAACGGTGTGTCACAGACACACACAGAGGGGTGTGGAGCATACAGAGTCCCACGGAACGGCGCCTGTCACACACAGACACACAACACAGAGGGGTGTGGAGCACAGAGACAGTCCCTCGGAGCAGTGTCTGTCACACACAGCCACACAGAGGGATGTGGAGCGCACAGAGAACACAGTCTATCTGTCACACACAAACACACAGAGGGATGTGGAGCACAGAATCCTTCGGAACGATGCCTGTCGCACACAACCACACAGAGGGGTCTGGCGCACGCAGAGTCCCTCGGAACAGTGTCTGTCAAATACAGCCACACAAAGGGGTCTGGAGCACGCAGAGTCCCTCGGAACAGTGCCTGTCAACCACACAGAGGGATGCGGAGCATACAGAGTCCCTCGGAACAGTGTGTCACACACAGACACACACAGAGGGGTGTGGAGCACACAAGAGCGCACAGCGTCCCTCGGAACGGTGCCTGTGTCACACACAGAGGGGTGTGGAGCACACGGAGTCCCTCGGAACGGTGCCTGTCACACAGAGGGGTGTGGAGCACACGGAGTCCCTCGGAACGGTGCCTGTCACACAGAGGGATGTGGAGCACACGGAGTCCCTCGGAACGGTGCCTGTCACATACAGCCACACGCGCGGCGCTCCCCGTGCACTCGCCCACACGCTGAGTCCCCCCCGCCTCGCCCTTCAGGGTCACTCACACACGGCTCCCTCTCGCTGTCCCGCCGACACCAGCGCCACACGCACCGCCCGCCCCGCGCACCGCCGGACCGCGCCACAGCGCTCCGAGCCGCCAGGCGGCGCCACTGAGCAGACACGGAGCGGTACCGCCAGGCGGCGCCACTGAGCGGACACGGAGCGGCAGGACGGAGCCGCCGCGGTGCGGGCGGACGGAGAGAGCGGGGCAGGGGCACGAAGAGGGCATTTCCCGCCCTGGACGCGGGGATGAAGCCGGGCAAGAGGAGCGGGAAGCTCTATAGTCTCGTCACCGTTCCGGTTTTAACACTGACTCCCGGCAGCGCTCCCAGCTCACGAGGTGTGTGAGCAGAAATACAGATTTATCCCCAGGGCCGTGGTGGAGCGATCCCATCCCGGATGGTTCCCAAGAGAGCGCTCCCCGGCCCCTTGGGCAGCTCCCCGTGAGCGGTGGGAGCCGCGGGCAGACCCTCACAGCACAGGTGACACCAAGGGCACGGACAGCCTGGGTTATCAAATAAAAACTGCAATCCCAAGGGATAAACTAATTGGTCCGAACAACTTCATTAAGATTAAAGAGGGCCAAGAATCTGCTCTAAACAAAGGGGAATTTGACCCTGGGAAGTAATAATGAATTAGCTAGAACAGAGGCAAAGGAAATTCAAGTGAGATTTCTGGATGTTTTCATCCTCCCTGTGTAGGCTGGGTCTGTATTAAAACACCAGTCATTAAACAAAATGTGTTTCAGACTTTTGTGCCTCGGAGCTAATAACTGTTTTTGCTCCCAAAAGATTGTATACACACACAAGTTCTACTGCTAGAGCAACCTGGGTTAGTATGAACAGAGACTTGCATTTCCTGTGTAGTTCTTCAGTGATGTCCAATCCACTCAAAACTTACTTTGGCTGAGTATGTAACGTTTACTTCACCCATTCACACAAACTAGCTACAGCAACACGTGCCATTATTTGACATCAGCCCTCTCAACTTGCTATGCACTCATGCTTCTTTTCTACACAAACTGCTACTGTAATGATTATGTCACTCCCAGCAACTCTTACAAGTCACATCAAACAGATTAGTAGGTGATACTAATAATTTAATCTTTCCCTGACAAAGAGGTTTCCATTTAAGTAGACATTACATACTACATGAAAACTTCCATTAGGTGCCATCCACATTTAAAATTAACAACATTTAATCCATCTACGTAGTTAGAAGCTGGGGGTTGGTGGTTTTCCTTTAGTGGAATGTAGGATGACATCTCGAGCTAGTTTTAAGGCTTAATGAGATACCAAAGACTCCTATAGCCACACTTCTGGAACTAGTTTGGTTCTTTGTGATTTTGGCTGAGATTCTAAACAGCATGCACAGGACTTTCCTCAATGGCTAGAGGAATTCTACTTTTAGCTGTACAATTCTGTTCACATAACAGCAAGCAGTCCCAAACATGTCCAAGACCTTCCTTCCAGTCAACAATGTAAAAGTTCTTTGAATGGACTTTGTGCTGCATTGAGCAGAGCTGATAAGGATATCATGAAACTAAAATAGTGTTAAATATTTGTTAATGTGTAACTGCAGATGATTCCCAGTTTCTGTTTAGTATTAGCCTTCCTGATTCAGAAGGCAAATTCATTGCATACAACAGTGACTGGATGCATTTTCAAAAAGAAGATACTTACAATACTTACAGCAGGTACCATTGCTCCACAGCAAGTACTGTCTCTCTCATTGTTTGGACTCATCATCTCAGTAATCTTCTGGCTTTAGTGCTTCTCTGTGGTTAACATCCCCCTTAACTGATGGATCAGCTCCTATATTTCATTTTTTAAACATATACTATTCATACTAGTGAGCTAGTTGGAATTCCACGTAACTTTTGAGTGAAGTTGCACTCTAGCTACCATCTTATGCAACAATCATTAGATACTGATATTGGATTTAAGATTAATTACATTATAATATACAAGGAATGCAAAGGCCTGCTCAATTTACTCTACTAATGGTTATTGCAACATTTGAGTAGAAAATTTTGGTTTTCACAGACTAAGTATATGAATTACATATATGAGCTTTGGCTTAATTTACAGCTGTTACTAATCTTTCCACTTTTTAAACACCATATTTCATAATTCACTTTATAAGTAAAACTATGGAGAATCAGAAAAAGGATCTCTCTCTGTTCAGAACCATGAAATGAAAAAAAAATTCTTGGAAATGAAAACTGATCTACAGGTTTTAAGGGAGGAGCTTGTTCAGTTTGTTTTTTTTAATCAGACCACTGTAACATCACAGTGGTGTCACATTGCAGTTCCATTAAAAGGAGGAAACAAATTGCATACAGCTCCTAAAAACTGCAGATAGTAAAGGAGAAATCACATTGCAGACCTTCAAGTTTAGTGTTCTTCTGAATTTGTTAAAAGATAAGAGAATTTGGAAAACATTTAAAAATGAGAATATGCATAGAAAAGAAGTTACTCCAGTAATTTTACAAGAAAACACTGAAAGACATTTCAAGAGTTCACAAGGAAGTACAGCCACAGTATTCCTAGCAAATATTTTCCTTAATTCCACCTCCGGTATTCAATGAGGTGTGGCATAGAACAATTGTGCATTGAAATTTTAAGACCTACCAGTATTTGCTGATGGTGGCATCAAACACTTAGTGTTAGTTCAAAAACAGAGGAGCTCAAGAGGAATTTCTCCACACGATTTTATCATTAGCACAATTTTAGGTATCACTAGCATTAATATAAATCTTCTTCCAGGTATTGCTAAAAGTTTTATAAAGCCTTGGATTACTTGTTCATCAACAGGGTTTCCTTTGGTCATGTTCCCTCCCTCAAATGCTTCAGCATTAGGAAAATGATTTCCAACCTCACTGGACTAAAAATACCTCTTGCAAGAGTCATCACATTACATCATTTGTAACTACAAAGAATGCATTTGTATGCCAACATCGCTGGTGTTGTCTACTTATAAAATCTTAAATTCTAGGTTATTTCAAAATAACAACACAACTTTACAAGAGACACTGTAAATTGTGTATTTACACTATAAACATCTTCCACTACATTTGCAGCTTTGCATCAACAGTTTAATAAAGGCATTTTAAAAGTACCCTTACAAACAAAAGTATTGCACTGGCATTATAAAAATTCACAGTAAGTTTAACTTCCAAACCTTGGTAAAAAACAGTGCAAGAGCTTTTCATTGTGCAAGAGCTTTTTATCCAAACCTTCCAGGTTATTAAAAATAATAATAATTAAAACAAAACAAACCTAACTGTATGACAAGCTGCAGTGATCTTTTTGACAAATCAGGTTGGATTGTTTTTTAGCTCTGACTTCTTAAAGAGATTTTGTGGGATTTTTTTTCACCATTTCAAAGCATATCCAGTCCAACACTGACAGAGGTGCATTTGGCAGAGATATGGCTCCATGTGTCCATTTTATGGTGAGTCCACAATGCTTGCAGAGATTATTCCATAATGAGAGAATCCTATTGCCTTGAGTAGGGAATCTTTCTCCATAATTTGCAGCATTTCTCCCACTTTTTGGGGCAGTAACGTCAACAGTTGTGTCTTCAACAGATCCTGAAGGTAACACATGAAGAAATAGTCTTAGAACAAAATAGAATAGTCTTAGTCTTAGAACAAATAGTCTTAGAACAGTCTTATAAATAGACTTAGAATAGTCTTAGAACAAAAGGCCATATAACTCTAAACTCTTACTTAAGGTCAATTCTAAAAGTACTTTTCCTTATGTGTAACAGCCAACCGGGAAAGATCCATCAAGTAGCCAGCCCATCTCCAATAGTGACCAAGTGTGATGACCCAATAAAGGCAAAAGAATATAGCACACAAGTAATAAATATCTCCTCAGGATATCATCTCAACTGCCACTGACTGCCCCAGGTCTTCCTGAGCCAAATATCTTGGCTTTACATCTCTTCTGCTTTGTCCTTTGGATTTTTGAATTGGTAAATTTTTATCTGTCCCACTGTCCCATGTCAAGTAATCCCACATTTCAGTTACATAGCACATGAGGATTTGTTTGTTCCTGCTTTGCCTTGGGAGGCATGCACTTTTCTCCTTTCCCATAGTGACTGTAGACACTTCCAGAACACTTTACACTCTGCATCTCTTTTCAGGCTTGCGGATCCTAATTTACCTGTTATTCTTTAATAGAAGCATTCCACATCATGAGAATTCACACCTCTCTCTACTACATAATTTTTAAGATGGGAAATCAGAACAACACGTAGTGTTCCTTTACTAACTTCAAAAAGTTATGCTCAAGGTTTCCAAATAGCCAGTAGAGTGAGGGTGTCTGGGGTTTTTGTGTGTGGGGGGGTTTTTTGTTGTTTTTGTTTGGTGGGTTGGATTTTGTTTGTTTTGTTTTGTTTGTTGAGGGAGGAAGTTTTTTGTGTGTGGTGTTTTGGTTTTTGTTTCTGAATGTGTATGCGTGTGGTGGTAGTTTTTTTCCTCCTTGTCCAGACAATATCTGCCCAAACATGTTCAACCCGTTTGGTTAAGTTCATAAATATCTCCTGATGGGGAGAGGATTTGGTCTATCAGCAGGGAATGATCTGATTCAGAAGTTGTTTACAAGAAGTTCTAAGGTACTTTAGATGAACTTACTTAAAAGGGAACTGTAAGTTATCTTTCAAGGTGAAACCATTTGTTATCCTTTGTTTCACCTTGCAAGTAAAATCACAGAGTTTATGTTCCAATATATAACATAACTGCTGGACACCCCCTCTGTTTTGGTTCCTTCTGAACTACCATTACTGAAGTTTGTTTACTGTAGCAACAGAAGCTGCCATTTACTTGGGATTTCTTGTACTAAATCACTCTCTATATATTTATATCTCTATAGGGCATATGAATCCAATTACAGTCAGGAAAAAGACTTGAAGTATTTCAAAATAATGGATAACTTTCACTACTAGGATTTCATTACAACAGAATACATATCCATGTACATATATTGCATCTACAGAGACTGCAGATTATCTACTGAGCTCAATAGCTGCAATTGCCATGATCTTTAGATGGAATGGTTCTGTACAGTCCTTCAGAACTGCAAAACTTTCCCTGCAAATATGGACCTGCCAATTTTAGACCCATTTCAGAAAAAAAGAGGACTGAAAATAGAATGAGTCATTTTCAACAGCCTGTTTTCTAATTGCAGGTGTAGTTAATAATAAACTAAAGAGCAGTAACAATCTTTGAAAGTTGTACTGCTCCTGTTCTTTCCTACCTCCTATAAGGTTTTTATTAGGCAATAATCATCTATACTCAATCTCCCTATTATTAAAGCTTCCTGTTAAGAAAAATTTCATTGTTTTCATGAAAGAAGACGATTTCCACATGAACTTTTCTGTAAATCAACAGTGTCTTCAGAATTTAGTTTGAAGGAGAAGCAGGAAAAGCTGATCATGTACACAGTGAATCAGAACAGCAAGATGTTTAGAATCCTTGAACAGTTCAAACAGTACAAAACTGTGTTTACAGTTCCTTCAATAGAGGATTTTACATAGTGAAGTGAAGGCTTGACTTTTCCTCATACACATTTTCAAGGCATTAAGCATGCTTTTCTTCCTAAATGAACATGCCATATAAATGATCACACTACGGATATTTTGAAAAGCTTCACGTTCTTCAACCACGCTTTGAAATCAGACCTAGACACTTCCTTTACCCATCAGATATTATCATATCTTTTCTAGATGACTGAGGTTCAAGACAAGCGGTTTAACTGATCATTGCATTTATGAGTTCCAGCCTCTTACCTACAGCTCTGCCCCTAAGTTAAATTCAAGTCAGCATTTCACCTTTCTTGTTCTCCAATGGTGCTAATGAGGGGGCTTCCAGGAGCTCGCGTGGGGCAGTGGTTAATGGCCATTTCTGGCAGCGTTTGGTTGCTGTGAGGACCGGTTCAGACAGCCACGGTTCCTGAGCTGCTCTCTGGCAGCAGCTCTCCGCATGCCAGCTCCACCACACTCCCCTGGCTTCACTCCTGTTCGCCTTTTCCGTCCTTAGACGGCTACAGGAAGAGTCTTCCCTGCCTAATCCCATTTGTGCAATCGTCCCCACTCGACTTTTTACCGCCTGAGCTGAGAAAGATACCCCACTACTTTTATTTTGAGAAGCGTCAGCTGCGAGCAGGTGGTCTAACACAGCAAGCATTAAACCGAGCCTCGGGCAAGAGAGCTTTCCCAAGCCCTAACCAAAGCCGAAGCTCAGAGCCGAGCTCCCCTCGCCGTCCCGGCCCGGGGTCCCGGCGCGGCTCTCAC
>JBBMKD010000054.1:9445382-9479635 GCA_037834095.1 Argya squamiceps | reverse complement strand
CAGCCGAGCCGAGCCGAACCGAGCGGGGCGGGCGCGGAGCGGCGGCGGCGGCTGCGGGTGCGTCCGGGAGGGATGTCGGGGACCCGCTGCCAGGCGTTGTACCCCTTCTCCGGGGAGCGGCACCGGCAGGGGCTGCGCTTCGCGGCGGGTGAGCTGATCACGGTGCTGCAGGTGCCAGACGGCGGCTGGTGGGAAGGGCAGAAGGAGGACGGGCTGCGCGGCTGGTTCCCGGCCAGTTACGTCCAGCTGCTGGAGGTAGGACCGGGGCCGGGGCCGGGGCCGGGCGGGGGCGGGAGGGGCCGGCCCGGGGATGTCCCGCGGGGGCACCGGCGGTCCCGGGGGGCACACGGGGCCATCGCGGTGCTGCTGTTGGATCCCCCCTCGGCATCGCTGTGCCCCTGTCCCGGGCAGGTGTCCCGGCAACCCCGGGCTGAGGCTGCCGGGTGCTGTAAGAATCCGCTTGCCTGGCCTCGCTCCGGCAGACAGAACGTTTTGTGCTTGTAGCTGTAGCCATGGAGAGGCAGAGCTCAGGTGCGTGACGAGCTGCGGGCTGCTGAGGACGCTTGGGTTTTCACGGTCGCTGAGGAGCAGCAGGAGTCAGTGGCTGTGGTGATGCAGCCCCTGTCAGTCGCTCACGAGGGTCAGATGCCGGGCAAGTTCCGATCCCTCCTCTCTCCCTCACCCGCTCCCACTCTTGCTCATTTCCTTTCACTGAACATGTCGTGGCGTTATGTTGTGAAAGAGATAATTCAGTATAGAATCATCGAATCACAGAATGGGTTGGGTTGGAAGGGACCTTAAAGATCATCCCATTACACCCACTCTGTCTGGTTCCACTACACCAGGTTGCTCCAAGTCCCGTCCAGCCTGGTCTTGGATACTTCCAGGGTTGGAGAAGCCACAGGTATTCTGGGCATCCTATGCCAGAGCCTCACCACCCTCACAAAGGAGAATTTCTTTGTAATGTCTAATCTAAACCTGCCCTTCTTCAGCCTGAAGCCATTCTCCCTTCACTCCATGCCCCTGTCCAAAGTCCCTCCCCAGTACCTGTGTAAGTTCTCCCTGGAGCCATCTCTTCTCTCCCTGTGTGGCAGCAGTTCCCCAGCCAGCTGCAGACACCTCACTGCCACACCTGTGGCTCAGGGAGCCCCAGCAGGGCTTGAGGCTGATTGTGCAGACCCAAAGGCCATGGACTTTCTGTCAGGATACCTAAAAGCTCTGTCAGCTTCAGTCATTTTCAGGGCCCTGACAGCTGGGGTGACACAGTTGGATTCCCACCTCAGGACTGCTTGTGCCTGTGTTTATGGCTTTCAGTCCATGCAAATAAGACAGCATGTGAGGGTAAAAAAAAACATACCCATGAAGAGTGCCTTCACAATCTCTGCATGTGAATTCTGAAACATCTCGTGCACTAAAGCAAGAACTTGCCATGACCCTGTCAGTCCTCTCCTCGCTGGCCATGCCCTGTTGACATTTGGAACTTACACTGAGGCTGTGGGCATGGCAGTGGTGTCTGGCAGCTTCTCCCTGCCATGACTGGGCTGAAGCCATTCACAGCACAGTCCTCAGGTCAGCCCCTGTTTGTCCTCCAGGCTCCCAAGAGGAATTGGCCAGCCTGCTTTGCTTATTTGCAAGGCAGGCAATGCCCATCCCAGGTTTTCCATACACACATCCCACAGAATCCAGAGAGACAGGAAGAAGAATCCTGAGTGAAACCTGCCCACCAGCTGCATGTAGAGCAACGTTTTGTGAGGAAAAGATTTTGTGCAAAAGGACATTTTGCCCACAGATAGGGCGCTGCCTTTTCATTTCTCTTGTCCAAGTAAATTTAAAAAAATCTGTGATGTTTCTATTGACTCCCTGTTTCTTATTATTTTTCCTAGAAAGACAGGAAAGTAGAAGCAAGAGTTGCCCACACAGTGCTACAAGAGTGAGGCCACAGACTTTCCCGTGCAACTGATGCACTTGGGATTTCATTTGTTAGTTTCGGAGTGTGGGAGTCCTGTTGTTTGTCAGTTTTGCCACCCACAAGATCATGTATTGAGATACGTGAATGTTTGTGGTTTCACAAATTGCTAAATGTTTACACATCTAGGAATTAGGGAATTGTCTGAGGAAAAATGCATCTAGAGATGTGAAAGATTCTGTTCAGCAAAGGCAGTGGGGAATTGCTTCAAAGTACCATAATTTTGCTTTTCTGTCATCTGCTTCTCAGAAACTCTTCTTCCCTGACTTAAGTCAGAGCAAGTTGCACCATGCTCAGCTCAGTGCCCACAGCCCCACAGATGTGTTTTTTTGACCCCTGGCTCGTGTACCACTGACAGCTTTGATGGAGACCACTTGTCCATACAGCCTGGCCCCCTTTCTCTCGGGCAAACCTTCAGAAAAAAGGCAAGAAAAATGGCAAGGGCTGAGTGTGTTCACTCTGGCATGTTTTCCTTTTCTCCAGAGATGGTACCTAATAAGGTCTATGAGCTGGAGTTAAAAAATACATCAAATGAGAGCTAATTAACCAAATCCATTGGATCACAGGTGCTTGGCACACATCACAGGAGATGTGTGAGGAGGAAGCTCTGTGTGTGTCTGTGTCTCATGGCTCTGTTCGGGTAGCCTTTCCCTTCTCTATAGGTAGCTTATCCCTTGTGTGCAGGTAAGCAGCTTGCTCAGGGACCTATTTAACTGAAAGACACCACAACAGAAATATTCTCCTCTGTTCTCTGATCTGAGTCCCTGCCCAGCCACATTGACATCAGAGCTGATGTCAGGGAGGTGGCCACAGTGCAAGTCCAGATGGGGCCAAGGACATGAGTCTCCTTTCTGTGCCAGCCAGCCCTTCCATGGGCTTTGGGTGGCCCTGGCCCTGCTGCTCTCAGTAAGGTTCAGTGCTCTGTCCTCAGCTGAACCTGACCACACGTTGTTTGAAGAGGAAGATTTTACTGTCTCCCTCAGTCCTGCCCTCATTTCCTCGTGCCTAGTTTCCCCAAGAACTACTTGTGCTCTCTCTGGAGCCTGAAGGAGAGCTGGCTGCATTTTCTGCCACAGCAGTGACTGAACGTGCCTCGTGGCACTGCCTGCCTCCACAGCACACACCCTTTCTTCTCTCAGCAAGGTCCATCGGTGGCTGGGAGCTACCAGAAGGAGATGACCTTCTTCTGAAGCCTTTGTGACTTGAGGCCTGCACTGTGTTTAGACAGGAGGGCTGGATTTTCTCATCCACAGGGCTTCACATTTACCAACCCTAGCATCTCCTCTGACAGCACCAGTTCAAAAGTCTGTGCTGAGTTTTGATCCTGAGCTGAAAGAGGGAAGTGAGAAAGGTGTGAGGAACAGCAGAGAGGGGAAGCTCTCCCACCCTTGAGCAGGGATGGAGCAGCTAGTCTGTGGTGTGCTGGTTCCTGAGGGATAGAGGAGGAGGAGGAGGAGAAGTGACTGTTCCTGATGCCGTCGTTGGCTTGGGAAGAACCTGCTGCACCAACAGCACCTGGATCTCCTGACAGGCAGCCAGGCTGTGGAGCTGCCAGCACTGGTCACCCAGATGGGTCCAGCTGGCTTCTCCAGGAGCTGAGGACAGGGCAGGGTCCCACTTTGTGTGCCCTCACACTGTGTGGTACAGATGGGCTGCTCTGAGAAAACCATGAAGGTGGCTTCCAGGAAACAAAGCCCAGTGCCAGAAATGGTTGTTCCTGAGGGATTGTTGCCTTTGCTACCTTCTGTGTTCTTTTGCTAGCAAAAATATGTCTTCAATTCATTCATCACAGAAGATCAAGGAAAGGACCAAAAATGTGGTAAATGTGGGGCAAGAGAGATGCAGAGAGGAAAAGAGATAAAGATATTTGGCATCCTTTGGTTTATTGCTCCTGTGGCTGCTGCAAGCCTGAAGTGGAGGTTTAGAGGAAAATGGTGATGGCTGGAGGTTCCTGCTCAAGGCAGTGATGGAAGCAGTGAGAGCTGGAGGAGGACTGGAGGAGCTCATGGTAGGGACAAGCCAGAAATCACATGTCTCTGTAAGCTCTGGAGAGGATACTGCTGTCAGAGAGCAAAAGTGGTAGCATAAACAAAAAAACTATCAAAAGCAGAGAGCAAAGGGAGAAAGGGAGGGTATCAGCTTCATGGTGGGGTTCCAGATGGATTCCCTGAGGCTGGGCTGGTTGGGAGCAGTTGAGGAGGCTGCTGTGGTTTTAATCACAGAATCACTGGGTTGGAAAGGACCTTTGGAGATCAGCTAGTCTGGCTTGCCTGGCTGTGTCTGACAGGTTTCAGTGTGTTGCAAGGGTGGACACGACAACTGTTCTGGACAATGTATTCCAGTGTTTAACCACCCTCCTAGTTTTTTGTTGTATTCTTTAAAGGGATTTGTGTCTCTTTAAAGGGATTTTCAGTGCTTTAATTTTTGCCCATTGCACCTCATCCTTTTGCTAGGTATCACTGAGAACAGTCTATATGGTTTTTTTACTGTCCCCCCCACAGATTTTTATTCACATTGATAACATCCCTCTCAAGCCTTCTTGTCTTGATGCTAAACAGTCCCAGTTCTTTCAGCCTTTCTTTGTAGGACAGATGCTCCAGTGCCTTAATCATCCTCATGGCCCATTGCTGGACTCTCTCCAGTGTGTCCTTGTCTTCCTTATGTTGGAAAACCAAGTACAGTTTCTTACACTGCTGTAGATAGTAGGTTAATGGAGAAATGGCCCCTAAGCAGCATTTCCTGAGCATGAGAATCCGTGGACACTGGAGGAATCCTGAAGACTGCTGTCAGATTAATTTGGTTTTACTTTGGCTGAGCTTGGTCTGTGAGCAAGCAGCACCCTCCTGCAAGCTGAAGGGCTTGGGGAAGGAGGATGTTGTTGCTTGGTATCCATATCCTGTTGAGTAGATACCATCAGCTTCAACCCTCACCCCTCCTTTGGTGATTAATAGCTATGGCAGCCGTGAGACCTGAAAGTCTGGGATTTTCTGACCCTTTCCTCCCTCCTGTGTGCTTTATATTTTTGCCTGACCTTTTGACCATTGAGCAGAGCCCTACAGGGCCCCTCTGCACCAGACTGTCGCAGCCCCAGGTTAAAATTGGCTTTCCCAGCCTGGAGCAAGAGGGAATCTGCAGGTGCAGGTGAGGAGGTGGTGTACACAGTTCCAGAGCCAATGGAGTGTGGTGTGTGATACACTGAGGGATTTCTCAACAGCTCATGTTTCTTATCCCGAGGCTGGCTGCCTCCTCACCCCAGCTGCATCAGGATGCTTGGGATGATGATGTGTGTAGAAAGAGCTACACAGCTCCAGACGTAAGAGCAACCTGGCACAAGGCTCAGGTGCTCCAGTTTGTGGCAGCCTTTATGGTGATCTAGATGTTGAGAAAGTTTGTGTATGTATTCCAGGAGGTGTTTTGCATGGGACCCTCTGGAGAAACCTCTGTTACGTCTGCTTTTTCTAGACAAGTGATTTTTGGAGTGTTGGAGAGATGCATCATTCAGTCACACTTGCAAGTGGTTTCTTTGAAAACCTATTTTTGGGCCTTGATTTTTGTGTTTGTAGTTAACTAGAAATCACTTATATAAGCAGCAGCAGCAGCAACATATGCAAATTTGCTGGAAATTGTCAGCACTTTTTATAGCTTCAGTCATCCCACAGATGTAAGTCTCTGTATGAAGCACAGAGTGTGCTTCCAGAATGGATGGAGGTGGCTCTGGAATCTGACTGAGCGGGCTGGACTGAGTGAGCTGCCACTGATCTTATCTGCACTCTCCACAGCTTGATTTACCAGAACTGTGAAGCACTTGGGAAGGAAGGAATGTGCTTCTCCCTGGTGCAGGCTTCACCTGCAACTGTTCAGACAGATAGAAGTTCACAGCTTCCACTGCTGTGTAATACTGCTGGGTAACTCACCTCACCTAAACCATCCTGGGGCACGTGGAGATGTGCAAACAGCTGAGCCTGGAGGTTGTTGCACATCCAGCTGCAGGAGGCATGGCATGGCATGGCATTCTGCTTCCTTCGTGGTGCCTGGGGAGTCAGAGAGAAAAAGGATGAAAGGAATACACAGAAATTAAAATGCCTTTTATTTATTTTGTAATAACAGAGAATGTGTAGAGGATTTCTGTGCCAAACTGCTCTTCTGCCCTCATGGGGGATGTGTGGGATATATGTTAAAAGGGAGGATGTTTTAGTATCTGCAACAGAGCGTTTCCTGATGCACAAAGGAGAATAAAGTTGTGTGTGTACCTGGATGGCTGTGGGTACCTGAGCCCTGAGCTATTTGTACATGGTGTCCTTATCTCCTGCATGCAGCAATGGTGCTTTGCTTTCTCAGAGGATTCTTCTACATCCTTGGAGTTTGTTGTCTTGTTCTGTCTCATTCCTCCACCCCCCCACTCAAAAATCAGTTTAACATAAAATTCATGAAGAGCCACAGGAACTGAGAGGATGTGTGATGATCTCAAGTACAGATGTGACTGCTGCCACTGCTTTTTTTCTAAGGATATTCTGTGGAGCAAGTAATGCTCCAACCTATAGTCTTGGGTGCTGGGGAAGGAATCTGGTCTTTAAACTGGCATGATAAGGCTGTGGGTGCTGAACCCAAAAAGTGGATGGCATCACTGCCAGGCTGGGACTGGTATTTCTGTCTCCTGCCCAGGGGTGTTTGTGACACCATCCTGAGTGTTCTGGCCATTCTGCTGCCCCTGGGAGGTGGTGCTGGGGCAGCAACCACAGCTGAAGTGGGGATGGCATTTCCCCTGGTGGAGAAGGTTGGTTTTCATTCTCTTGGTGCAGGGATGGGTCCCTAATGAAGGCAGAGGGAGAGATGTGCGTGGCTATAGATGGAACCTGCTGTGGGGGTTGCCTCAGGGAAGAGGTGAAGTTTCCAAAGTTCAGTGCTCACGGGTGCTGAGGCTGGTCTGCTCTGCATGATTCAACAGCAGACTTGTCCAGAGTGAGATGTTCGTGAGAGGAGTGACAATGAGAATCCTGTGCTATTGCCTTGTGGTTTAGTTTCACACTGTCCTTTTCCTCTCTCTGACTTTCTGGAAGTGTATTTTGTCGAGCTGAAACTTGTAATCATCTGACCACTGATATTTCTGGCAAATGTGAATGAAATCAAATATAAAAGGGAGAGGAAATTATGTTTTGCTGCCAGAAAATGACTCTTTAATCAAGATTCTGAGGGAATTTGAAACCCCAGGAGAATGTGAAGGGGATGTGATGCTGCAGTTCACAATCCCTGTTATCCATCTAGCGATAATTGTCTCGCACTGTTGAAGTAACAGATAAAATGTAAAAACGGAATGGTACCATAAATAGCCAAAAATTGTGAAGGGAAGGGTCTTATAGATGGCTGTGGCATTTTTTTTGCAAGCTCTTCTGTCCCCTGCACAAGTTGGGGTGTTGCAGCAGCTGGGCTCATTGCTGCTGCTTCTGTAGCAGGTGAGAACAGTCACATTGTTGCCCTTACAAAAATTGCATAGGGCAGGATTTTTGAAGATGTTTTTCCTTTATTCTTAGCTAAAAGATGAAAAAGTGCCATGGAAGGCTTAAACTGGAGTATCTCTTATGGCCTGTGGATTACAAAAAGAGTCTAAAAACAATCTCCCTGCAGACGTCTGCCTTCTAGATGTGCAAGATTAAATGAGTTGTTGTGCACCTGCAATTTAAGGGTGGATATAGAGTAACCATGAAAAATGTGGATCATTTAAAGACTCACGTGAAGATTGCTTTGTTCCCTAAAGAATTTCCTGCTCATTCTGTGCTCTGAATGGGGCACGTGTCCTGTAGGAAAATACAGGAGTGATTTCAGCAGCAGGGAACATGGGGAGCTGAAATCTCACTTTCCAGCTTGGGTGCAAAATGCACCTTCTGTGCCTTGAGTGTTGTGCCACAAACACCGGTGCTGAATGTACCACACAGCACTTTGTACTGAATGTAGTTTAAAAAGACACAGCAGGAATAATGACAAGATGCCAGATACTTATTTTCTATAAACAAAGCTTTGCTTTGGTGTCCAAAATGGAAAATTTGGCTCTGTAATCAAGACCAGAAAATTCTGGCAGCTTCAATGGAATTTGGTTTTTTCTACTTATTTCACTTTTATTTGTGGGATAATAAATGACCAGGTAGAATTAACTGGTCATTTAACTAACCAGATCAAACCTGTGTTTTATGCTCCATGATTCCTTATCTTCCATGGTTGCTTATGCCCATGAAGCACATTATTATCAATAATGTGCCCCAGTGCTCATTATCAAAATCTGAAGTGTCTGAGTGTGTTCTCAGGACTTGCTTTTGTTATTTTGCTGACTGCTGACACCAAGTGCTATCCCAAAGATAGGACATATTGTCTGTTTTGGAGAAGCCCCACAATAACAGCAGCAGGTAGTATCTCCCTTTGGAAATGTTTGGGTCTGTTGATGGGAAGTTGTTTTTACTGAGGCCACACTACAACTCTGGGCAGCAGGAGTTTCTCACTTTGTGTGTGTTCATCCTGTTTCCCCCATTGAGAGCAAAGGGAGACAGCCACTGCTAACTTCTGTCTTGGAGTGTTTGACATAAGGCACTGATACTTCTGTCTCTGATTTCTGACACTCCCAGGGAACACTCATTCTGGGCAGCTTTCTCAGCATCCAGCACTTCTGGACTGTGCCTCACTCCCCGTGCAAGGCAGGTTTGCTGAAGCCTCCCAAAAGCTGGAGCTGGGGTGCAGTGGCTGCTCCCTGTGTGCTCATTTCCAGGAACCTGCACAGCTCTGCCTTTGCAGACAGGGACAGAGGACTTGGGGAAACCTGAAAGCAGCATAATGGAATTATGCATGGGCCCCATGCTGTGCCGTGCACACTGTCATCAGTTCATGTCACTTCAAAGTGTCATTTGCCATATTCAATTACCTGTCACACTCCCTTTTATTGATATGAGCCCTTGAGTGTGCAGAACAGTGTGAAACCAGGGCAAACAGTTTGCTCAGCCACTGTTTTCCAAGTGTGTGCTTCAACTAGTGTTTGTCTTGAAAAATTTAAGTAGGCTTTAGCGTATTTGGAATTTTTTATGTCACGCCACTGTGTCAAACATTACCCGTTGAGAGGAGCTGCTGTGCAGGATTGGTATGTGGCAGGGCTGTTGACAGGTTTGCCCTGTACCTGCAGAGCAGGTGAGCAGGCTGAGCCTCTGTAGCATGGGGTAAGGCGTGGGAGAGCCCCTTGCATACCTGCCATAGCTGCAGAAGTGCACTTGTGATTGAGAGGGAGAGCAGGCTGCACATTTTCCTGGGATACAGACACTGTGGGGCCTTCTGTGTACCTGCTGTGGTGACTGCCCTGGGGAGCAATCCTTTTACAGGCATATGGAATAGCAGAGAAAGCTTTTTGCTTGTACTGGTAATCCAGTTTTCCACATCACGCTATCAAAATAGCTTTTGTACTAGCCTAGTACATGTGTGGTTTGCTTTTTTGCTGGCACATTCCAGAAAGGGGTGCCATGGGTTACTCAGGAGCTGCCACTCTGCATTTTGTAGAGTATATCTGGCAGTGGAACAGGCCAGTGTCTTTTAACATCCACTTTTGTCAGCATTTGTGAGCAGTCCCCTCAGTACTCACTCATCAGCATGAGGCACTTTGGAGTTAATTTAGGCTGACTGACAGATGACTTTGGTCACTAATCTTTGAGCTCCTCAACAGGTGCAGATGCAAAGGCTGAAAACCTTTCTTTGACATTGTTTGAGACCTGTCTGGCATTTTTCCTACATTCGTGGTTGGTAAGAGCAGACTGTGCAGCCTGTTCTTGAGCCACAGATATTCCCACTGTGATGCTGGCAGCAAAAGCACCGTGGTCTTCCAGTGTTTGTTTGAGCACTGGTTTGTTTACTGCACAGATCTCTCAGGGCTTTCCCAGCTCTGTGGCACTTGGAATGGCCTCTGCTGCTGCAGTCTCCAGGAACAAAATCTATCCAATTTAACTCCTTTGCTGGCTATCACTTCATGTGCCCATGTCCATCAGTTCTTTGCCTCTCTTTGCACTGTGGAAAAACCCCTAAATAACAGGTAATTATAAGTAATAAGTCTTGGGAAGACCTGGGGTTTTGTATTGTAAAATGAATGAGACCAAGGTCCATAAGGAAGGTGTGTGATGTTGTACAGAGTGCTCCGATGAGATATTCTGTGATTTTCAGCAAAGAAGGGACACAGCAGATGTGAAAGCTGCAGGGGATCTGCCCTGCCCAGCATTGCCAAAGCAGGGGCACGCTGCAAGGCTCTAGCCCATCACAGAGAGAGAAAGCAGGAGGTCCTCTGGGCTGGAAATGAAGCCTGGAATAATCAGGCTATCCCATAAGCACTGAATTTTCATCTTTGAAATGCCCTCTCTCAGCAAGTCCAGCAGCGGGTGAAAGGGAGAAAGGTGTGAAAGTGGGGAAGGATCAGAGGCACAAAATTAGAAGTCTCAAACAGTTCATTTGATCTTCCCAAACTTGCCCCTATATTTTACTTGGAATTACGACAAAAACTTCCTTGAAATCTGCTAGCTCAGGGTTAAATGTCACTGTTTACAGCACCTGCAGTGTCCTTCCTGGCAGTTCAGCACTGTTTGTGGCTCCTGTTCACCCCCTCACAGCCCTTCTGCAAGGACAGGCCAAGCAGCTCTGAGACTGCTTGAGAAAAATGCAGCAGTGGAATGGGAAGCATGGAAGGGGTTAACGAGAAGCAGCTCCCTGGGCTGCTAAAAGACCAGCTTTTGTGGAAGTCTGAGGGGAGGAACAGGGATCTTTGAGCTTGACATTGTTTGGGACATGAAAAGTACAACAGGATTTCAGTTATTACCTCCATATGTAATACTTTGCATTTCTTACTAGCATGTTTTGTTTCCTGTGTTGTTGCCTGTTCTTTGAAGACTTAGGAGAGCTCATATCAACAATCATGTATGACCTGAATGTATTTACAACACAAATCTCATTTTCCTGGATTGTCTGAGGAGTGACAGACATTATCACTCCTCAGACATACAACCAGACCTTTGGGGCTGAGCTTTGATTTGAGGAAGGCTCTTTTTGCTTCTGCTCTTTGCCTTCTGGCTTATCCATTTCTTATTCTGTATAGTAGTTTTTTCACTCCTTATCTGCTGCTTTTCTCCTGGAAGTTTTCATAGAAAGGAGTTTATGCTTTCACAAGCACACCTGTGATAGTTTGTCTAACAGCAGATCTCAGCACTCCCAGGAGTACCACACACAGATGCTCCTGCCACCATGGCTACAACATTGCTATTGAGTTTCTTCTGTCATTCTGCTTAATTTTACTGTGGTCATCTATAAGCACTTTCAGAACATTATTTTAAATTGGCTGCCTGGTTCTGCTTTGTCTTCCTGATCCTTTCTAATTCACTTATTTAGCCCTTTGTTCATGTTTCCAGAATGGAACCCTGCAGTTGCTGTGTGCTGAAATGCTCCTCCTAGAGCCATTGCCACAAAACCACAAAGCCAGACGTACAGTGACAAGCTAGTGCAGTACAGGAGCAGTTCCAGTTGCTACAGAAATGAAATTTGGTCGTAGAAGAGGCAGAGCTGGCAAGCTTTTGGTAGTGGGGTAGACAGAATAATTGGTACAGAGGAGTTTGGAGGAGAAAAATGGAGATGAGGAGTGACAGAGTTTGCAAGGGGGTGACAGAGAATGAAGAATTAACAGAGTTTGGATTTGATACAGATATGGCAAAGTGCCATGTAGAAACTGCACAGAAGAGGAATTGTATTTCCAAGGGGCGAGCAAATGCTTAACTCAGAAAGGAACAGACAGAAACTGGTTTGATAGATGTAGTTTGTTTTGTAGTCCTGAAGAACTGTGTGCAGAATTCAGTTTAAAAATGCTGCTGAGGGCTGTGTGTGCAGCACACAGCTGAGCAGTTCCAGCCCTGCCCATGTAATGAGCTGCCTGAGCAGCAGATTAGCTTCTACTGTGCCAGCTGCTGTATAATAGGACTAATTCATTACCCAAGGCCAAGTAATCACTCTCAATAGCAAGATTTAGAAGAGAGCCTATGACTTGTCTCACTGCACTGCAGACTGCTGATGATCACAGTGATAACTGGGACCAAATGAAGACTGGCAATAACCTCAGTCTGTTATGGAATGAAGAACAGAACTTCAGGTATTTCCAAAAAGAAATCATGTTTAAATCATAATTCGGAAAATAATTTTTTGATGAACCTGAGTCAGTGAACCCCTGTGCACAGTTCCTCTGAGCTGCACTGCCCCAGGGTCTGGGGGCTCCCTCACTCCAGCTCCCTCCTCTGCTCTTGACCAGCACCATTTCCTGAGGCCGAATATGAATCCTCAGTGAGGGACAAAGCTTCCCCTCAGTGCTTGCCAGAAACATCATCATGAGCCAGAGCTATAATCCATCTCTGGGATGGGACTGTGGCAAATTCTGCTGTGCAACTTGCTGGCAGTGCTGGGGAGGAGATTTTGCTGGTGTAAATCTCTGTTCCCAGCACGTTGTGATCACTGTGACCAGGTTCTCTGTGCTGCTAGGTGTGCCCCAAGCAGGATGCTGCCTGCTCATGGGACAGGACATCTTCCAGCCTGTCTGTGATTCCCTCCTCGTGAATCTTGTCAGTTTGGAGGTGGGGCTGCCACATCTCAGAGGTGGAGTAGGAGAGGAGGTCTGCTGGCCACGTGTAAGCCCCACATTGAAGACAGGGAACCCACAGATGGAGACCACCAACCACAAGGAGCACATGTAAGGGGGAAGGAGCTGAGAACTGCTGAATGCTTCAACTCTGGCTGCATTTTTTACTCAGTTAGGTCAGAGAGCTTGATGACAGGGCTCCACCCAGTGATGCTCAGCAAGGTCTTTACATCACAGCAAGCTTGCACACAGTGACTTTGGTGACACGTGGAATGAACCTGGCTGCACTGAACAAAGCAGCTTTTTGCTGGGCAAGATGTGAATCTCTGGAAATGCCTCTTTTGTGATTCTAGAATCAGAAATACACAAGCAGGAGTGGCTGTAGTCCCTGTGTTAGTTTTAATAAATAAAGTTACAGCTTAGCTTTTGATAGTCTGTACACTTAAGATGTCTCGTTCTGCTCTGTGGAGAGCAACAATTTTCTCTCTTTATCACATAATGTATAACTACCTCAGTTGCCTTATCAGACTATTCCTAAGGAGTACAATTGAATTCCTGTTCATCACAATATAGGACACAATTTTTTCCTCTCTTGTGAGAATTTTCTTTTATTTATGGTGTTGCCTTCCTTGACAACTTCCAGGTTTTCTTCTCAAGGTGAGAAATTTATTTGTAACTAAATAAAATATATGCATTTATAAATTTATGAATTCTTCATTGTTGTTTATTTTCCCCTCTCTCTGCTAGGCTGCAGCTCCAGCAGTAGTAAGGCAATACCTTCAGCTGAAGGAGTTAAATATACCATCCCAGAAAAGAGCAGGCCAGATCTGAAAGCTATTCCTGTAACACTAATTTTGATCTCAGCCCTGTTTCCTGTCTAAAAACTTTCCTCTTTCAGTGGAAATCATGAAATGTTACATTTACTACTTTGTTCAGAGCATGCTGAGAGAATATCTTTCAGCTCCAGAGGTTCCCTCTGTCAGGAGCACAGCCTGAGGAACAACAACCACAAGTTACAGCGTAGTTTCAGTTCTCTATATTGTTAAACAATATTATTCTGAAGAAAATAATACACTGAAGTATGCTGCCATTATGTAGCAGAGTGTGATCAGTTAAGCACTAGATTCAATATGTTTAAACATGCAAGACAACTACCAGAGTGAGGCCTAAACCAAGATAACCTCTCAGATTTCCCCTCAAATAAGTCAGGTTTTATTTTTCCTCACATGGTGAGATCCTGCAGCTGTGCAAAATTCCCCCAAAAATTCCTTCTGTAATCCTACCAACTTTTCCTCCTTAATCCAGTCAATTACAGAACATGGAATGAACTGAGAGAGCAGAGCACTGCACTGCTGACCCCTCTGAAGTGGCAGTGAGGGTGGGGGAGGCAAACACTGCTCTGTGGGGGCTGCACAGGAGGGCAGATGTGTACAGGTGCCACAGGCACAGCCATCCTGCAGATCTCAGGCTGCTGGGAAGCTTTGACTGTTCCAATTCAGCATCAGGCACAGAAATATTTAGAGCTGTGTGAAGGATGTTTGGGCTGCAGTGGGTAAAGACATGGCACCGCTGGAGACTGAGCTGCTCTGGGCTCCCCTTAAACCTTCTCATGCCTCCTTAACCCCATCTGCACTCAGCAGCAGCCCCCTGAAGGCTCTCTTGAACCTCCCTCCATGCACTGCTCCAGCTCTCAGCACTGGTGTTTTCCTGGGGTGGCTTCAGTGTGGTGTGACCTCCCGAGGCCACGGAGCACCAGAAGCTGTTCAGAGTGGACACTGAGGGTGGGCAGAGGGGTCAGACCCTGTTGTCAGGCACCCTGCTCCCCTGTGACTGCAGCAGCCTGGTCTCCAGGAATGCTGAATGTATTTTCTAATTGCTTCTCTGGATGGGGGCTGGAACAGTTTGAGCACATGGGGGGAAAGCTGTTAGAGATGGCACCAGAGCCAGACCTCAGCCTGGTCACTGATGTGTGGGTGTGCTATTCCAGCAGGTTATCTCCACCTCCTGACAGAGCTGTCCAGCCCTTCTGTACAGATGATGCAGGAGATGCTGATTTCTCCAGTGGGGATAAGTGTTGGTTTATGCCTGGCAGGACCTGCCCAGAGCTCCCCAGTGGAAAACTCCTGGGATGGGGTGAGCGAGGGCTCCTCCTGGCAGCCTCCATGCCTGATGAGGGCTGTGTGTGTTTGATGTCCACTGGCTCATTTTTAGTCTCCAGGAGAGGAGTATTAACCAACCTCCTGTGCCAGGTGAGCAGCTCAAGGGCAGAAACTGATAGATGTGGCTGCAGTTTCTTCTTCTCTGCGTGGAGTCAAGCACCACATACTTCCTCAGGGAACTGCTGTGCTGTGACCATCCTGCTGCCCCAGGGAGGCATTAGAAATGCCAGCACAGGGTGTCCAGGGGCATGGCAGATTTCCCAAAAGCTTCAAGGATTGTTTGTGCTGTAGTGTTCCAGCAGGGACAGGTGAGAAGCCTCGGGGCAGGAACTTCTCAGTCCTGCAGACAGTGAAGAACAAGTTCATCCTCATTTCACAAAGACAAAACACTCCAATTCCTTTACAGCCAACTGAGGAAGAGAAACTCCTGAGATCAGTCTCTCCCAGTGCTTTTTCAGATGTCCAGCCTGAAGGAGCTGGGTTGTCTTTTTCTCCCTGGTGATCAGAGAGCTCAGCTGAGGTCTGCAGTCCTGAGTGGAGGCAGGAGGATGGAGCAGCTCTGCCTGTGGATATGCTCAAACAGGCTGTATGGCAATCCCCACAAGGAACTGCACTGAGATGTAGTTTTCGTGTCTTGCCAAGCTGTTCTTCTCTTGCTAAGTCAGAGAGCAGGAGCCTGAGGGTGTTGTTATCAATCTGCAGTTTGAATTCAGCATCTGTTCTGCATCGCCCTGCTCCTTTCCCAGGCACGAGGCCAAGGTTTGGTGTCCAGGAGGTGGGACCTGCCTGCAAATGCAGGGCTGTGCTCAGCCTCCCCATTCCCTCCTCCACAAACAAGGCTGCTGCAGCAGAGCAGGGAGGTGCAAATAGGATTTTTACAGCCCAGAAACTGGCTCTTGGGTTTGAATTAAATTTTCCAAGATTTTTTTTTCCCACCTTGCATCTGTCTGAGCCCAGCACAAGTGTTCAGGCAGCTGGATGCAGCACCACAGGTGTCACACAGAGGTTCCCCAGGACTTCACTGGAAGTCTCAGAAGGGAAGTAACACAAACAGGGAGGTGCCCCGAGCAGGACAAGCTCCTGACAGAAGAGACCCTGACTGTTTCCATGACTCCTGGATTAGCTGCACCAAAAGCCATGCCACAATACTTGTTTTTTTCCTGCTCTTCACAGAGTAGCAGCTTGTGATCTGGAAATTTATCATGATTTATTTTTATGTAAAATCTAGATTAAAAATGGAATTCTACCTTTTTCATGAAAGCATATGACTTAAAAACCCCACGGACTTCAAAATCCCATCTAAAGCAGTGGAATAGACTCAGCAGACTCAACAGAATTTTCTTGTTTTCCCTAGGTTTAATTTTTGTTTTGCAGTCCCAGGCTTCAGAATACCTCAGCTGCAAACACTACCATAATTCACATGCAAAAGCTTGCAGAGGTTCATGTGGAGAGGATTTATAGTCTAGGAATGATTTCTTTATGCCTCTTTGAGGTGATGATGTCCAGGTAGTGCAGGGTGGCCAGACAGCACCTTTGCTCTGATAGTGTTATTAAAAGTTTTATTGTGAATGCCATCAGAAAGATTGTATCATCAGTTCTTAACTTTCAGCTCCGTGTGTTGATCATTCCTAAGTAGCATTTTCTTATCAGATTATGAGATTATTTCTATTAGATTTTATTTTCTTTCTAATACATGATGTCATACTTTAAATAATATTTCTATTTTCATATCAAATGGGTCCATTCCAATCCATCTCCCAGTGGAATGTCAGCATGGTGTAATCTTTGGAAACAGCTGCTGAGGATACACATGTATACCTCATACTCCAGCCACAGGCTCACTCCTTTTCTTCAGCAAGGCTGAATAATACTTACATCATTTCTTATAAATTGTTATTTGGTATTTTCTGGAAGAAGTTCAGCCTTTACTGTGGCTTCAATACCCCCTTCTGCAAGTTAAATTAATTTTTGTCTCTCCTGTGAGGGATGGGAAAATAAACCACCCTTTTTCTTTTTAACAGATCGGTGCCATATCCAAGACACTCCCCTTTCATTCACTATTCCTGCCCTGTATTAAACTACTTTTTTCTCTTTCTGTTCAGGTAGTTTCTTTTCTAGATCTCGGGTTTTTACTCTCCTTTAGACTAGATTCTCCATGGATTCTCAGAGAAGATTAGCAAATGCTCTGAGTATTATGAGCCAGTTCTTCAGAAGTCTATCAATCTCAGGGTTCTCCAAATTAATCTTTCCCTGTTGCGGGCTGAAATCTTTGCTGCTGGTATTAACTGTGACAGCCACTTGATGATGGAGGACTTTATTAATAAATGACATTTTGTTGAATATCCTAAACGTGGTCATTCATGGGTAACTCTCCTCTGCTGAGCTTCAGCTGGTTCTTTTACTTAGTCTTCCTCTTAATATACATTTATAAAGTATTTCCTGTTACTGTTAATGCTTTTCTGCTGATTTTATCTGCTTTTGCGCCTACACTTCTGTACTTGTCATGGGAATAACTGGCAGGTTTTTTTAATTTAAGAGCAGTCTAAAAGGTTCATTCTCTTACATGCCTAGTGCCAAGCACAAAGGCTTCCCAGTCCCAATGACTTCTGCTGTTTCCATATTACAATTGTTCAAATACACAGATGCAGTAACAGGTAATTACATGCTGTAATGGACATAGCAGGAGGACAGATATCGAAATGCCCAAGTCCATAAACAAGATTAACTTGCTAGGTGAAGAGCAATCAAACCAATATATTTTCTTTATCTGCTTTGAGAGTGTGGTCTGATGAATCTGGAGTATGCAGCAGGTCACAGTGTCTGGACCACATCAGAAATGCATCTTGGCAGGATGGTCCCAGGGACTGGGGTGCCAGGCAGTTTTAAAATGGGCAGTTTATTCATCATCTTCTTTAAACCAGTGGGATAGGAGTCTGGCTGGGAAAATAGAGGGGGTGGAGGTGACCCAGTGACATTCATGGTGGTGTTCTGAGGATGCTCAGTTACTGCACAGGGCAAATTAAAATTCATCAATAACTGTTTACAGGGATTTCCCCCCTGCTGGCTTTTTTTCTGGGCTGTTTTCTCCTAGTTGCACTTTTTCCAAGCTGAATATTGAATTGGTGTGTTTCTGCCTGCTCCATTTTTTTCTGCAGGCATCTGACCCATCTGCAGTTGGTCATCTCCCACCAGCAGGTCTCCTGCTCAGCTGCCACTCTCAGAATTTTCCTTGAGGTCTGCCTCTGCCATCCCTCATCTCTGCAGTCCTCCCTACCCCTGGCAGTGTGCTGCCTTAAATTCTTGCATATGGACTGAGACTGAATGAATTTCACTGCACAAATGCAGTGGCCTGGATATTCTTCTTCTCAGATGAAACGTTTGTATGGTGGAGTTTCATTAAAAAAGAGCTAAACCTGGCAAATGAGATCTGAACTCCCTTCAGAATGTAGCCAGGAGCAGCAGCTGTGAGGACAAGAAATAGGTTTTTTTTACCTCAGAGGTAGGCCAGTAATTAGAAAGTAAGTGTAAACAAACCCTTTAATTTCAACCAGAGATAAGAGGCATTCACTTCACCAAGGACGGCCTGGTCTGGTGAAATGGCTGCTCACATGGCAGTCCTGGGAAGGTTGCATGTGGGAGAACCACACAGGTGTCCTCTGCTTGTGTCCTCCCCAAAATCAGAAAGGCCAGAAGGAGGAGCAGAGCCACTTTGCAGGAATGCTGGAGAGAGGACAGCAGCTGCAGAGAGCTGATGGATCAATGAGAACCAGCTCAATTCTCTCCAGGAGCACGGGGAAGAGGGGACCAGTGGGCTCCTGCAGAGCACTGGAGACCCTCTGCTGCTCTGCCCACCAAGGGCTTCTTCAGGGTGCTGCATTACCTGGATGTCACACACTGCTGGCCTTGATCTCAGCCCAGCAAACAGCTCTGATGTGGGTATCCAGACCTTGCTGTGGGACACAACTGAGGCAGCCAGGCAGAGATACCTGTGGTCATGCCTGAGCAGCCTCCAGAGTTGCTGAGCCTGGGGGAGAAGGGGGATTTTCCTGAGCAACATCTCAGTCTTCTGTCAGGGTACAAAGGCAGCCCCACATTGGCATACTTAGAGAATAGACCCCTGGAAAAACGCTGCAGATGCAGGAATTGCTGTCAGTGGGGCTGTCTCTGCCTGCTGAGCCTGGCAGGAGTCTGTGCCCCAGCTGCGAGGGGCACCAAGCATTCTGCACTGCCCCCAAAGTCCCTTGTCCTTGCTGTGCCACCCTGTCCTGTCAGCAGGCACGGGCACATGGCTCTGCCCTCAGAGCAGCAGTGGCTGCCTGTCCATCTGCCTGTTTGTCTGCCTGGCTGCTTGTCTGCCTGTCTGTCTGGCCACAGCAGCAGGCAGGGTGACCTCCAGCTCTGTGTGGGGGCTCCTGCAGCCTTGTTCAGGCATGCCAAGTGCTCAGAATGGCCTTCCTCCCATGTCTTATTTTGTTGTTTGTCTGTTTGCTCATTTATTAAGACTTGTAGCAGCAGCAAAAATAAAAAAAAAAATAGAGGTGGTGTGTCTGTGTGAGTGCATTGTGCTGCAGGGTTACAGGCACAACAGTCACATTCCCCACGCCTGAGAGAGATTACAAGGGAGGGCGCAGGAATGTGCATCTGGCAGCACTTTGTATCTTGGCCATTTCACTGCTTTCTCTGCATCTGAGGTTCCCAAAGTTTTGGTCATGGAGGGCCATTTAATCCAGGGAACAGATTTCCTCTGCGGGGAAACGCCATTCAAGAAAAACTGAGGATGTTTGTAAATAAAAGGTCGCTGCTGGAAAAAGTAGTAACGTGTGTTATGTGGGGATCTGCCCAATCACAGCAACAGGAGGAAGCAAATTTCTTTTTAAAGTAGGGGAAAGTGTAGCTATGATATACCGAAAGATTGCTTAAGGCCTGGGGCCAGGAACAGAATCTAACTATTGCAATTTTGTTTTAATTTCATGGGGTTTGAGATAGTACTTACAATAAAATCATCAGAAACGCAGATCATTAAACATAAGGTTCTCAGGCACCTTGTCTAACATTCTTCCTAAAGACAGAAGATTAATTAAGCCTTTTTAAGAGTAGTTAAAGATAAATAAATTAATACCCTGTCTCTGGAAGGGATATCCAAGGCCAGGTTAGACAGGGCTTGGAGCAATCTGGTCTGGTGGAAGGTGTCCCTGCCCATGGCAGAGAGTTGGAATGGGATGAGCTTTAATGTCCCTTCCAACCTGAAGCATTCTGTGATTCTATGATAAATACAGACAACTAACTGGGATTATCCATTAGACACTCTCAGAATGTCCTTTTATTAACTTCTCATGAGAAGAGGATACACTAGCTCTGGAGATCTGACAAGATCTCCAGAAACTTATCTACGATGCTTTTACTTGCTTTTCGAACTTACAGATACATTACTTGCTTCAAAATGTTTCTGTAAATACATGTTTCTGGCAGATGACTGCAGCAAAGTTTGAGCTTGCTGTGCCTTAGCTCTGCTGTGCATGCTTGTGTTTGCATGTGGGAGGGAATCTCTGTATTTTATGGGAGAATCCCTTCCTTCCTGGAAGGACACTAATTATTAGTTGTTATCAAGTGATTTTATTCTGTCTGGGAAACTGCAGAACCCAGCAGTAGAATGGGGCTTGTTGAAACCCTGGTGATGTATGAGAAATGAAGCACATGCAGGCGTGCCCTGGCACAGATGGGAGAGAGGATGCTGGAACTGCATCGTTTGGAATTGCATCCAGCTGCTGGAATTGCAGAGGATGCTGCAGGAAGATAGCAGTGCAGGTAGAGAGAGCACTCAGCCAGGCTGAGCTTCCTGCAGTGCACAAGCTGGAGGCCCCACATTAAAACATTTGGCATTATTCCCAGATGTTCCATTCCTCCAAACCCAGCTGCACTCACAGGCACAAGAATTCCAGAAGGCAGCCATGCTGCCCAGCTCTTTTGTTTGCCCTCAAGCCTGCTGAGGGTGACATTTCTACCCCCCTTTTTCATTCCACAGCCCAGGGAGGGGGTCAGACAGCGAATTTCAGTCTGTGGGAAGTTTCTTTTTTTAACTGCTTCCAGTCACCCTTCCAGGGCAGAGCACCTGGAGCAAGCAGCATGCCCCCAGCTCCTTGGCTGCCTCTGGGGCCTCTGACCATCTCACTGGTGTGCCACACTCTGCAGACACTCAGGGAGGGATTGCTCCCCACAGCAGGTCATTTCAAACTGGAGACAAGCAGCTGGCTTGATCTGGACCTGTGACTCTCTGTGCTTCTGGGGGTGACTCTGACAGTACAAGGTTTGTTCAACAATGGCCCTGTTGTCCCTGAATGCCCAGAACAAGACAGCCCTTCAGAGCACTTGGCCCTGGTGCTCTGCCTCCTACCAGATGCTGGTGTCAGAGACAGAGTGGCACATCCCTCCTGGGAAGGGTGAGGCTTGTAAAAAAACTTCTCTACTCCAGCTTTCCCCCAGCAGAGTCTCAGGCATCCAATTTTGGGAAGAAAGTAACTTAATAATTGAGTGGTACAGTACTAGAAACAGCCCTGGGGAGAGACCTCGAACAAAGGAATCCCTGGGCTTTCACAGCCTTACAATTCACATACCCATTGCAGTGGTTATTTTGGGTCCAGGGTCTCTTGATGTTCTCTGGCTCCTCCAGAATCCCAGGGTGACCACACACCCCCTGCTCAGCCCTGCAGGGCCCTGAGCCCATGGTCAGGTGAAGGGTTAGTGTCCATTCCCAGCTGCTTGCCAGGGGCTCCAGCAATTCCCCACTCCTGGCACAACCTGCAGGTCCCCCCTCAGCTCCCCCTGGAGAACTGGGGGGCTCCACAGTGAAGGGAAGAGGGCTTCTGCCTGCTCCTGGGCTGCTCTGGCACAGGACACATCCAGCCCAGGGTTCCTGGATGGCTGGCAGTTGCCTCATCCCCAGTCTTTCATGTTCTTCTGCCCATTCCTACCCTACCAAGCCATGGTGTGATAACTCCTGCCTTAGTATCCAGGGGAGCCAGCTCATGGCAGCCTGTGGCAGAGCTCTTGGTCTGCATTCCCATTGAGGGGATGGGGCTGTGACTCAAGTAGTTCATGTCAGACTCTGTCACATCAGAGTAGGCTGACTTTACACAGCAGCATGCAGAGCTTTTCCATAGGAGAATGAAATTGTGCTCATGGCAGCCCTGGATCTCTTGAGTAATGAGCTTTGTCCCAGCTGGCCACATCCTGTTATTTTGAGACATTGTGGTAGGGACACAGCATGGCTTCATTTTCTGATGACAGAAAGGTAGCAAAGCAGGGCATTCAGTGTGCTGGCTGTGTGCTGGCAGATGAACCATGTCTGGACCTCCAGAGCCTATACACTCTGCTAGTTAGCAAATGAGATTCCAAATGTTAACTCTCTGAACAGCAAGAAACATTGGTGCTGAAAGGAAAACAGGGGAATGGGAGAGTGCTAACTTCTGTATTCTTTTGGGGAAGAAGGAAAAAGACTAAAGCTAATTCAGAATTTGACTCCTACAGGGAAACTGGCTGCTGGGAGAGTTTGCTCCATGTTTCAGGGAGGCAGTTGGTCACAGATACACTTGGGAATGGGTAAGAGGTATCAGCCCACTCCTTTCTGGCATTCTTTCCCTGGACTTTTAACTTCTGGATTCCTCACAGGGGTGTCCAAGGCCACATGTTGATGCCAAGATCTGCCCCTTTTCTCTCCAGCACCTGTTTCTTAGACAGGACAGACTGCAGTCATCAGTCAGGGCATGGACAAACAAATGTCATCACCAGCTGCCTATTTAACTAGTTCCTTGAACCCTCTTACCCTTCAATGGTTTCATCCCTACCCCCATTTTTGTTTCTTCCTCTAGCCATATACCCCTAATCATCCCTCATCTTGTATAATACCTCTTTCCCTGCATCCCTCTATCAGTCCATGGTCTAGAGAACCCTTCCTGTGACTCACTGTGATGGTTTTTACCCCAGACCAAGTGACAGAGAGAGTGCTATGTTTGTAGGATTAGGTTATCTCAGCTCCCATTGTTGTCCCTCTGTGTTCTGTTCCCGTTCCTCTCTGCCCTGTTGTGTGTGGAGTTGGGCCCTTCATGGAATCACAGATTCCCAAGGATGGAAAAGCCCTCTGAGATCATCAGGTCCAGCCATTAACCCAGTGCTGCCAAGTCCAGCACTGAGCCCTGTCCCTAAACTCCACATCTGCACATTGTCTGAGCACTTCCAGGGACTGTGATTCTACGACTTGCCTTGACAACCTCTCCTAATGCCTGACCACTCTTTTGGTGAAGAAATTTCTCCTAATATCACAGCAGTCTGTCTGCATGACCCCTCCCTGGCCTTCCAAGGCTGTGCTGTAGAAGCTGCATCCAGCAGTGCCAACTCCTTGTGGCTGCCTGATGTGGCCACCCACAGCTTTTTTCCTGTCCAGTGTCAGTCTGGCCATCACCTGTCCATGCATGGCTCAGCTGGATACAGGAGAGGGGCTGCTCAAAGGGAATTGGACAGATTTGTCCATTAAGTGACTTGTCTGTTAGCATAGAAGGGAAAAACAACCGTGTGTTTTCCTGGGGGTGATTGCTGAGCTCCCTGTGGGTACATTTGCCATGCAGCCATGGTCAGTGTATTCTAGATAGGCTATCTCAGAACAGACACTACTCTCATCTGGCTGTCCGTGGTCCTTGGCACCTGGTGAGAGGGTGGGACTTCGTTTCCCCTTTCTTGGTTGCTCTTTCAGTGCCAGATCTCTGCACCCTTGTCACGGAGTGCTGACTGCTGTCACCCCCTGTGAGCACACAGAGAAAGGACCCAGGAAAGGGAGCAGAGCGCAGGCAGAGCAAGAGGAGAGAAGGCTGACAGCTGGGATGGCCTTTGCAGACTGCTCTCACCCTCCTGCTCACTTGCCACTCCCCGAATCTCTCCTGTCAAAGGCTTTTTATTGTCTTCTTGCTAACCACCCTTTTCAAATCAGGGCCCCACTCCCAATGCTTTCTCCACACTGAATCTCAACCCAACCATCTTTCTTATTCTTCCTACTTCTTAACACCTGCCTAGCTTCCCTCCTCAGTCAAACCCCACTGGTTGCTGTTGCCAAGCACTCCCTGAGCCGTTGCTTTTCCAGGGAGTGAGCATCGTCTGTGGTGGGATCTGGACCAGACCTGGTGCCAGGAGTCCCACGTCACCCACCACAGGGGCCAGGCTCAGCTGCAGCTCAGTGCTGTGGCTTCTCCCAGTCTGGCACATGGCTCTGTGCACCAGGCACATGTTGGGAAGGAAGGGAGAGGGCTGAGCTGCACTGGAGTTGCTCAGATTCTTCACTTCTGGTTTGACAGCCCCAATTTTGAATGGGTCAGGATGGGATTCACAGGTCAGAGCATTTCTCTTCCCACACATTTCAGTCTCTCACACAGCACAGAGGCAGAAAACATCACCCAGTCTGTCTCTCTGGGTCGTGTATCCTTCAGAACCAGCTTGTTTTCCCCTCATTTATGGTACTGAAGGAGAAAAAGATACTAGTCCCAGAAGGCTCATTCTCTGCTAACACAGTGCTTTTCATGTATATTACATTAAAGCAAAGTCCTGGGCACAGCCAGGGCCCTGGGTGGGTGAGAAGGGAGGCTTTTGGCAGCTGTGGATCTGGCTGGAGACCAGGCAGAGCTGGGTGGGAAGCATGCACACTGTGTTCCAGAGCCCAATGAGACAGAGAGGAGTGCAGAGATATGGGAGAGCTGGCCACCCCTTCCTCCTGGTCACAGCCACCATCGGCTGCTGGGAAGGTGGCAGAGATGGATCCAAGGAAAGGGCAGATGCAGGAATTATTTAGGAAGAAGAACGAGTGAAGCAGAATGCCTTGGCACAGAGAAAACTTATTAGCACGGGTAGATTTTTTAAAACTGGGAAAAATGAGAGCTGCCCAGCTAAACTGGAATGTGGGTATGTGCTGGGCATGGCTCAGCCCACAGCTTCAACCTCAGCACTCTGAGATGCTCTAACTCAGCACAGGCAGGGGACTGTCCTCTGTGGGGACAGGAGGCTGGAGCAGAGCAGAGGAGTGGCACAGCAGGGCTGCAGGGCAGTGGCACGGGCAGGGCCACCCAGGGAGGGTGACTTGTCCCCAGCAGAATGTGCCATCCTATTCAGCCCGAGGGGAGCTGTGCTGGTTGCTGTGACAACCAGGACAGATCATATGACCCGTTCCACTTTCTATATATAAATCTGTTTCACACAGTGTATGTGACTCCATGGAAACCAAATGTTGAGCAAGAAAGATTGCATAAAAATGAACAAAATACAGGATGACTCAAAGTATGGGTTTGTGGGTGCCCCAGGCCCTCTCCTGGGCCAGAGCACAGCCTTGTACAGGCATCAGCTGAAGCCAAACACAGACCCCACTTCTTTAACTGCACCATACAGCACCTTCCTGGACCTAAAGGGGCTCCAGGACAGCTAGAGAGGGATGTTGCACAAGGGCCTGGAGTGACAGAGAGCAGGTTTTGATAAGCTTTTAGGAAGAAATTTTTCACTCTGGGGGAGGTGAGGCCCTGGCACAGGTGCCCAGAGAAGCTGTGGCTGCCTCTGGATCCCTGGAAGTGTCCCAAGGCCAGGTTGGACAGGGCTTGGAGCAGCCTGGGGCAGTGGAAGTTGTCCCTGCACATAGCAGGGTTGATGAATGAGATGAGCTTTGAGGTCCTTTCCAGCCCAAACCATTCTGTGATTCTGTGGTTCTGCCTTTTCTGCACCATACCCTAGGACTGACACATGCCTCTTCCAAGCTCAGTGGTCACACAAACTGCAGTTAGAAAGATAAGCTCAGTATTGTCAGTGCAGGACAAGCTGTTCCCCACAGGACAGAAGCTGTTCTGGGGCAGATTCCTGCTGTGTCCTTGTATTGCTCCTTGCAGGGAGTTTCCCCTCCACAGTTTGCACATCTTCCATCACCAGTGATCCTCCAGCACTGCAGGGCAGCTGCTTGTTTGGGCACTGTGGCCTTTCCTTGTGCTGCTGGGTCTGCAAGTGTGACTGGACAGGTGGCAGCAGCAGGTGAATATGCTGATGCTGCCCTCCAGCCCTTTCCCCCAGCCAGAGGCTCCTCTTCATTTGCTCCAAGGCTGCATGCTCTGCTGAAATAAGATCATAAAATCACAGAAGAATTTAAATTGGAAGGGACTTTCAGAGGTCTCTGGTCCAACCCCTTGTTCAGAGTTAGATTAGGTTGCTCGAGGCTTGAACTTGTGGGTTTGGGATTGTTTTGCTTTCCTTTCCCTGGGGTTCTGTGTTGGGAATTGCCCCTGGTCTGAGCTCTGCTGGAGCACTGTGCAAGCTCACACATCTTCAGGGAGCTCAGGCTGGTCAACACACAGATGTTTCCTCCCCAGGATCCCTCTTTGAAGGAGAATGGGGATTTCCTGCAGTTTGAAAATGGGAAGTCATTTTCCTCTATTGAGCAAGGCAGAACTTGCCTCAGACTCATCATGGATTGAACTGATGTGTGTTACTCCCTGTTGCCTCACTTTGCTGCATAAAACCCTCTTTGGCTCTTTTTTCACCACTGGGACAGAATCACAATGCCAAGGGCTTTTCCAAAGGAACAGAATGAACAGAATGGGCTGCTGCTAACTTGATCAGGAAGACCAAGAAAGAAAAGAAACAAGAAAACTGTCAGAAAGTCAGAGGACGTGGAGTGGGAAAGGCAGCCACCTGCCTCTCCCTGCTGGCTGTGCTGCCCTGTTCTGAGCTGGCACAGCCAGACAGAAAATGCCAGGGCTTCAACAGGCAGGCCCTGGCTGCTGCTCTTCTTCATGTGAAGTATCCAGGATGTCTGACCCAGTTGTCCTTCTCTTCAGACATGCTTCTAGACCATCAGTGTGTTTCATGTGCACACACATGAAACAGTATTTCCTGCTCAGGGTTGTGGTGCTGTGGGGTGGCTCTCTGGCCCACACAGGTTGTCCTCTTCTTGACGTCCCAGTGTCCGTGGATGCAGGGGAACTAGCACAGAGAATGGTGAGGTTTGTGTGCTCTGACCTAAACAGCAAATCCCTCTGCCTTTTGTCAGTGCTGGTGTCCTGGATTAGGTGAGTTAACCCCATAGATCTGTTCTTATTCCATATGCTTGCCTTTGCCATTTCTCTATCTCGTGGTTTGGTGCTGAAGAGCTCCAGTGCCCTTTGTGCATTTGCTGCTCGTTTCTGTTTCCTCTCTGCTGTGCATTTATCAGGAGAATTCCATCCCTGTGTTTCTGCAGGCAGCAGACAAAAACCATTGCTTGTCACGTAGAACAAGACCTGTTGCGTGGCTGGCTCTTGTATGTTCCCCTGCTACATGGAATTCTGATCCTAGGAAATCTTGTGGGAAAGAAGTCCTTGTGCTGCTGGATTTTAATGTTTTGTGAGACACTTTGATCCCTTTTCCAGGCATCAAATACAGATGGAGGAGGATTTCACTGGGGTCACACGTTCACCCCTCACATTGTTCAGGTTTCCTGTTTCCTCAACCATGTGTTGCAGACATCCTTTCTGGGTCCAGATTTGCCTGTCCACCACCATGGTGACAGCAGCTGGTGACACTTCCAGCAGTGACAGTCAGGGGAGTGGCCTGAACATTTCTGAGCTCAAAGGAGCTGTGGGAGTTGGAAGGTTTAGAAAGCAGAAGGGACTGCTGGGGCAGGGGTGTCAGGGTCCTGGCTTCTTCTCTTCATTTGAATAGAGCAGAACTTCTAGAAAGAGGCACTTAATCTTGATGGAGGAACCACAAGAAGTGTACAGCTCCCCGGTAAGCCTTGATACTGATCCTCGAGGTTGGCAGATTCATTTCAAGCTGAGCTTTTCTTCAACTTCCAGTCCCTGTGTGCTGCTCTCTCTCTGCTGGTTTGCAATGCTCTCTGCTGATAGGGAACCTCTTCTCCATGCAGACGTCCTCTGTTGTGATTTACTGTTCTCAGAAACTATCCTAGCAATAATTCTCCTCAAATAGGAACAAGAAATCAAAGTAATAGTCCAGTGTTGGTGATCTATCTAAGGAAAGGGTGCATCTGCAAATGGGTACCTCCAAGCCCTCTCCTTGTTCCATGTGGCTGGGAACAGGGGTGCCCTGGTGGGAGCTGGGTTTGGGAGAGCTCTGAAGCCTGTCTGGGGGTGCTGTGCTAGATGTGGAGCTGTGCCAGATGTGGAGCTGGCCTTTTGGAACACTGTCTGCCAGTCACCTCTGCTCCCTGTGCAGTGCCATGGCCCTGTCCTTGCTGTGTCCCCGCAGCAGGATTGCCTGTCATCACATGCCATGGTAACCAAAACTCCTCCCACATAGGTGTGCAAACTTGGTCCTGGTTTGTCTGTGCTGATGCAAGAAGAAGGGACTGCAGATGGCCTGGCTGGGACAGGGTTGTGTCTGCTGAGGAAAAGAGAGCAAGAAAATCTCTCCTTTTCCTCAGATCTCCTGTTTTGGCAGAAAAGGGACAATGTGCTATCCACTATGGTCTCTCTGGCACTCTCTTTTCTGAAAGGATGGCTTGCTGAGTGTGCCTGAACTACTGAGGTACCTAATCTGTGGTGCATTACAATGGCCAGGCTCATGTGCATCTATCCCAGTTCTCATCATCCCACACTTTCTATGCCAGAATGTCTTGGGCTCCTACATGATGAGTACAGGGCTTGTAGTGATATGGCAAGGGGAAATGGCTTCAAACAGAGAGAGAGGAGGTTGAGATTAAGACATTAAGAAGAAATTTTTCCCTGTGAAGGTGGGGACATGGCACATGTTTCCAGAGCAGCTGTGGCTGCCCCTGGATCGCTGGAAGTGTCCGAGGCCAGGCTGGATGGGGCTTGGAGCAGCCTGGGATAGTGGAAAGTGTCCCTGCCCATGGAGGAGGGGGATGAATGAGATGATCTTTAATGTCCCTTCCAACCCAAACCACTTGGTGATTCTGTGAGGGCAGGGTGCTGAGGAAACCTGTATGAAGTCAAGTTTTGTTTCTTCTGTTCCTCCCCTATGCCATTTTCAGTTCCTCCTTCCCCTTAAAGCTGCTGTAGGAGTTGGAGTTCAAGTGTTTTTGGGAGGGGATTGCACTGGGACCAGTTAGGGGTTCTAACACAGAAGTGGTCCCAGCATTCAGTGGATCTTCCTCTGCAGTCTCCATGGGGGGTAAATCCTGCCTAATAGTGACCTGAGTCACATTCCTGTCTAAAACAAAGGGAAGAGATCCATACATCCTCCATGCTGTCTTGGTTTCAGCTGAGATACAGTTCGTTTTCTTCCTAGTAGCTGGCACAGTGCCGAGTTTGGATTCAATATGAGAATAATGTTGATAACACCCTGATGTTTTAAGTGGTGCTCAGCAGTGCTCACTCTGAATGGAGCACTCAGCAGTGTCCTGTGCTGTGCCAGCAAGGAGCTGCAGAAGGAGCCAGGAGGGAGCAAGGCCAGGAGAGCTGACCCACACTGTCCAAAAGGATATTCCACAGCACAGAACATCACGCTCAGTGTATAATCTGGGGGAGTTGGCTAGGAGGGGCTGAATGCTGCTCAGGGAAGGGCTGAGTATGGGTGTTCAATTGTACTGTGCATCACTTGTCTTTCTTGGGTTTTATTCCTCTCTCTTTTTGTTTCCTCCTGTTTTCTTTGTCATTATCATCATTAACATTATTATTATCATTATCTTTTACTTTATTTCAATGATCAAACTGTTCTTTCTCATGAATTTTACTTTTTTATTCTGATTCTCCTCCCTATCCCAGGGGTGGGAGGCAGGGAGTGGGTGGCTGTGTGGTGCTGAGTTGCTGGCTGGAGTTAAACCATAATACACGCAATATAAAAGCAAATTGGTTCCCTGTTGTTTCCAAGAACTTCAGCATTTGGCAGTGCTGAGATTTCCTCTTGACTGTCATTGATAGAGACCACTGTGCTCACAGCACTTCTTGATTGGCAAAATCAGAAGCAAAGGTAGAAATATTAATAACCAAAAAATAGAAATAGCAACTGCAAAACATAGTGCTTACATGCTTTTTGAAGTTGTGCACATTTTGGCAGGGACTGCAGCTGAAACACTGGGTTAACTTTGCCTTTTATTCTGTTTCCGTCCACCATTTGCTGGTGTTTGCTGTATACCATCCACATCTGTCTCTTGGCATAGCCTTTGTTTAAGAATGCAGCCGTGGCACTCACCTGTGAGAGACCTCTGCTTTTCCTGCAGTCCAGCAGAGAGACATGAAGCAACACTGAAAATGTGACTGAAAGGATGTTGGGGTGATTCAGAGCTTCCCTTAAGCAAACTGCTAATGTCTGTCCTTGCAGGGCACTGCTGCTGACTCTGCAAAGTGGAGGGATACCACGGGCCCCTGAAGTGATCTGAGCTTAGTGGTGACCTGCTTGGCCCATGGCATCACTGTAGGATCATACTTTAAAGTTGGGGGAGTGGGAATGGAGGGACTTCAGTTCCAGAAGGGAAAGAAGGTGTTAGGTACAGAAACTGTGAGCATGCAGCAAAGATGTGTGAAATCTGGATATTCTGAAACAGAACCCAGGGCTGGATTATCCCAGATTCCTTTTTATGAGGTTTTCCTGCACAGCAGAGATAGTCTGGTGTATCTTTGTTATTTTCAAGGCCAGATATCCCTGAAGGGAACAAGAGGAAACCAACCTGCTGCTTGTATTCTTGTGGAGCTGTACACTCCCACACTGCAGAGTTTACTTTCCTTCAGTGTGCTTTTGCAAACAACAACAAGACCATTAATCCCACGGTGGAGGAGCTGTCCCAGGATTCATTCCAGGATTCTGTGCTATCCAATGAGCTTACTGGGAGAGAGACTGGTTTTGTGGTTCAGGTGATGGTGCCCCTCTAAAATAAATTGTGACAGCACCTCCATGATCAGTGCTTTGACCCACTGCTATATCCATGGGAAACTAAAGGAGGGCCAGATGCCTGCCTCACTTTCTCAGAGACTTGATCATTTCATGCTTTGCATTTTACTGCTCAACCAGAGCCATTTTCTTGGACAGCTTCCTGTGCTCTTAGGACATCAGATATAGAGGGGTTCATTTCTGTCCCAAAGGGTGATTTCTTCAAGACAATGTTGCTTGATGTTCCGGATGAAGCTGGCACAGATGAAGGGAGAAATGGACTGAAATTCTTTGGATATATTAGAATCTCTAGAATGCCAAACCACATCATTTCTCTCCAGCTGTGGGTCTGGTTAGACTTTACATTATCTAGCTATTGACTTAATAGGTTGTTTTTTTGGGTTTTTTCTCAGCAGAAACCCCGAAAGGCAACTCCTCAGCCAGGAGAAGACACCTTGAACGGGCACCTTCCCCCTGGCTGGCAGAGCTACATGTCTCCCCAGGGTCGCAGGTACTACGTGAACACCTTCACAAATGGTAAGTGGGGGTGGCTTTCCAGTAAATGTTTCACCATATCAGCACAGATCTGTTTCAGGAAATCATCTTGCTAATTGATTTTGATAACAAAAGTAGCTGCAGAGTCAAAGTAATTAATACGATCCTGACACCATATGAAAGAAAATACAAGAAGATTATGATCCTCTGTCTTCTTAATTCTGACCCATCAGAAGTCATCTAAAACGTTGACAAAAGACAGAGAATGTAGAAAGTAGAAGTAGAAGTAGAAATAGAAATAGAAATAGAAATAGAAATAGAAATAGAAATAGAAATAGAAATAGAAATAGAAATGCCCCTGTCATACATGTTTTAGAATCTGAAACACTGTTGAAGATACAATTTTTACCACATTCCCTATTTCCTTACCTGGAGATATTTATGTCTATATATACACATACATGTAAAATAGTTTGATAGAACATCAGATATCACTAAAGCACCATTGGGGAAAACAGAAACAATGGACTGATCAGACTCAGCTTACCCATGGAGACAAGGAAAGAAAAACACATGTAATGGGACAAGACAGACAAAGCTTTCAGTATTTATGTGTTCTAGTCAGTGTCATGTTGAGAAGCAGAACTTAACTCACGATCTTATCACCTGCTCAAGACCTGTCAAACTTGTACCACCTCCTGTTTACCTGAGACTCTGTGTCGACCTGCTCCTCTCATCATGAGCTCACAGCAGCATTGCAAAACAGGCTCTTGTGACCAGCAAATCCACATTTCTTTAGCAAAAAGAATGCCAGAGTGATGTGAAGGAGAGGACAGCAGGAGCTAACCTTGTTCACAGGGAAGTTGCAGCCATCAGGAGTGACCTCTGGCATTCCTTTATCTCATTCACAAAGTAGAACCATGGGCACCTCATGGTCTGTTCAGGGTTTTATTTCAGAAGCTTTTGGCCTAGAATTTTGCCAAGTCATTATTTACTGGAGTTTGCTGCGCTCACATCTTATAGGACACTCCCTCCAGAAGGTGAATTTCCATTTAACCCTGCCTCCATCTTCAAGCACAGTTTGCTTTGGCTGATGGGCAGCATCCCCTGCACAGCTGGGGAGATCAGCAGGAGTTAGATGCCCCATCCCCTCTGCAGTTCAAATGTAGGGGTGGAGGTGACTGTATTCAGTTCTGAGCCATCCCTGTGATGGACCCATACTCACTGGGTTGAGGCCAGTAAAAGCAGTAAGAGGCAGAGAATGTTTCTTTTGTGATAAGAGCTCTTGTCACAGGGACCTTGCCTCAGAAAGGTGGGGGACTGGGACTAAATTCCTCCATAATATCAGGCAGTTTTGTACTTCCCTCACAAAAGTTACATGTAATATAACAAGGGCCAATTGCCATATCCTGCTTGGGAGCTCAGGCCAGAAATCAGGAGATTTCTGAGTCCTCTAGGAAGGGAGGATAACCTTGGCACAGGCTGAGCAGGGAGGCAGGGGAATCTCTGTCCTTGGAAAGTCTCAGAAACTGGCTGGACAGAGCTGTGGCTGATGTGTTGTTAGCAGTGTTCCTGCTCAGAGTAGCTGGGCTGAAGACTTCCAGAGGTCCCTTCTGACCAGTCTTTCTCAGGAGAATGCCCAAACCACCTATGGTGCTGCTCTCAACTATTGCAGTGTTGTGTGGTTCTCAGAATAACAGCAAGTAAGAGAGGGTAGAAGTGGGGTTTCTGTGTTCTGAGCCTTGCTTTAGCGATCACTTACTCAAGTTCTGTTTAGATGAGAATCTCTTCACCAGACTAATCCCACTAAGCCCAGTTGGCTTTGAAGTTAGGCTTGCTCTTTTTCCCATGCTGGGCTCAAGAACCCTGCATTTCTGAGCCTCCCATTGTTCTATGAGGGCTGTAGCATTTTGTGGGACAGCAGGAATCTCCTGCAGCATGTGCAGGGGCACTCTGACTACCCTCCAGCTTAGCTGGTGTTCCTGGCAAGCTCAGTTTATCTAACCTGCTCAGTTAGAATATGCTGCTTCCTCAAAGTCTAGCTGCATAGAGACTGCAGCTGGGTGATATTGCTGGAGAGTGTTTGTGCTCTGGTTGGGCTGTATTGCATGATCAGGCCTGTGCTTCCACCAAGTGGATTATGTGCCACAAAAGTGCCACCTGTGGTGTCATCTAGGCTTCAGACAATGCAGAATGCAACCTCCAGGCCTTTTGGCTGAAGTGTGTGGTGAAGCCTTACCCAGTCCTGGCATGAGCAGCTGTCTGGACACTTTTGATTTAATCTTACTAATTAGATTTGACCTCTGATCCCACAAAACCTGTAGTTCAGGACTGTCCATAGGCTCATGTTGGTCAAATTTCATGTTGCACTTTCTTCCTTGACTGTGCTGCAGAGCTGGACCTGCCGAGCCATGCAGTCACCATAAAGTCACATCTGGCATGTGAGACTTGCTCCTGACATTTAAAATGTATTCTCTGGGTTTGAGCCATAGAATAAGTCAAAGACAATATGCTAAAAGGCTTAAACCTGCAGTCCCCATTTTCCTGTGGTAGAGCTGCATTGGCATGGATGATGTTTATTGCCAGTCTCACAGACTGGTCAGCTCACTGCTGACTTGTCTGAACTGCTTATTTGTCCTGTCACTGCTGCAGCTGCTGCTGGGAGTACCAAGACAAACACTGGCAATGTTTGTCACGAGGACACGGTGTCTGTCACAGGGCTTCATTGGCCTCTGTCCTTCTTGGCCTCCTTAGCACCATTGTTTAGCAGCAGCAGCCAGGTCTCTTCTCCATCAAGGTGTAGATGTATTTCTAGGTTGCTCTCAGTTTAGCATTTGCCAGATGGTAAAAGTACACTGAAGCATTTGAGTGAGGTGTCGCTGTTTAATGCACACACATGGGAACTCTGAGGTGAGTGGAAGGAGCTGGCTGGCCTTCAGAGGCCTTCACAGATCTCTCCAGCCTTCAGTGAACAATGTAATTAAAGGTCTCCTAATCATCGTTACCCACCAACAGCAGCTGATGAAAAACTTGGTGTGTAATGTCAGAGCCACTTCTCAGGTCTCACTGGGACCAGGAATGTCTTTATGGAGAGGGGAAGGAAGGAAGGAAGGAAGGAAGGAAGGAAGGAAAGAAGGAAGGAAGGAAGGAAGGAAGGAAGGAAGGAAGGAAG
>JBBMKD010000054.1:9419155-9445282 GCA_037834095.1 Argya squamiceps | reverse complement strand
GAAGGAAGGAAGGAAGGAAGGAAGGAAGGAAGGAAGGAAAGAAGGAAGGAAGGAAGGAAGGAAGGAAGGAAGGAAGGGAGGAAGGGAGGAAGGGAGGAAGGGAGGGAGGGAAGGAAAGGACTCCTCTCCATGGCATTGCAGGATCCTTAGCTCTCCTCCTCAGCTGCAGCCCACCAGCAGTTCCTTGGAGCTCTGCCTGCCCATGTGCTGTGTGCACCCAGGGGATCCTGTCCAGCTGCTTCCACCCAAGGGTGCTCCATCCATGGATGCAGCTCTCAGTCCCTGATGACAACATCCTGCTGCAGGGCACCTCTGATCCCACTTTTCCAGAGTCCAGAGGGATACACTCTTGACCTGCCACTAAATGCAGTTAATTGCTGGAGTGCTCCACTCTGGTTTTTCCTTCAGGGATGGCGTTAGGCAGCAAATGTAGCACTGCATTTTAGGTTGAACAGTGCTCTGTGAGGTCTCTTGGGGCCTGGGGCACACAGATCCATGCTCCTTTCTTTTTGCACATGTCCCTGAGGCATGTCCCTGAGCCTCCCTTTGGTTGCCCCTTCCATCACAGGTCTCTCATGCATGGGGTGGAATAGAGCCACAAATCAGCATGGTGAGCATAGTGTGGGAGCTCCAGGCATTGTGTTCACTGTCTGTTCGTGTAAATGTTGTGTTTGGACATCCTCATAGTGGCATGTCCTTCACTGCAGCTGTCCTGGCTGTCCACCAGTTGCCTTGCCAGTCAGTGGGAGACACATCCCAGGGCAGAGGGAGGGGATTCATCCAGCTCAGGGCGGTGGCTGAGCCCTGGGTGAGGTACAGAGCATCCTTCTGCCCCACTCTGGGACGGTGCTGGCACCCATTGCCTTTCTGGGGGGGAATGATATCCAGAGCAGGCTTTCTTGGCAAGTCTGTGGCAGTTTTAGCACTTCCATCATTGAAAAGCTCTGGTGAGAGGAGGTATGGGCCTTCTTGTGGGGTGGGACTGTGGCTAAACACAGTGCCTCAGCATCCAGGCAGGGTCTGTGAGCAGGGGACCTGTGTGAAGGAAGGCAGTTCAGTGATGGGAAAACAGGTCTGAAAAGCAACAAAGGCAGTTTGAAAGCTGACTAAAGGGAAAACAAAGCAGGGACCACAATTAAATCACAATAAGCTGCTGCAAAACTGTTTGCCAGCTCATCCTCAGAGCATGGTCATCAATGGCCCCTTGTCCAAGGGGAGTTTGTACTGAAGGGAATCCTGCAGTGATCTGCCCGAGGATCCATTCTGGCCAGAATTTCCAGGGATGAATGGCATATTGACATTGAGAGCATTTATTCAAACAATAACTTTTAACTGGAGCTGGGAGAGAACACGGTGTCCTCTCCTGCCCAGAACAGGCTCAGAATTCACAACCACCCTGGAACTGGGGGATGCTGTTCAGTAAAGATGCATTTAAGATCAGAGATTTCATCAGAAATAATTAAGTGGCAAACACAGGCAATGGAACAGTTTACAGATGAAGACATTGGGGCTCTGGAGGATCTGAAGTTGAGTGAGAGCCAAGAGTGTTGTGCTAGCACAAACCAGCCAGCATTTTCCATTGTATAAATAGGAGTGTTGTCTGTGAGGCATGAAGTAAGCCTCCAACTTTACAAGGAAATTATAAAGCCTCAGCTGGAATATTTTATCTTGTTTGGACTCTTCACTTCAGGAAATATGTGAGTCAGTTGGATAAAGCCCAGGAGAGAGTAGCAAAATTGATGGAAGATGTGGAAAACATAGCCTGTGGGTGAATGCTGAGAGATTGGGGGTGTCTGCCCTTGGAAAGCAAAGATATGGACAGGGTCATGGAAGTAGGCTTAAAGTGCAGAAAATGCCATTAAGGAAAAGACTGTTGGCAGTGCCTGTCATCACTAGATTTCAATTTCAATTTCAATTTCAGTTTTCATCACTAGAACACATTTCAATTGCAACCAGAACAACTAACCCTTCCAAGCTCTCTTGGAAGTGAAGTGTGGGAGTACAGAGTTGCCTGGGATTCTGTATCACCAGAGCAGGTTATGCAAAACCATGAAAATTCACATTGGCCTTGCTCTGGGTTAGAGCAGGGACAGTATGACTTCCTCAAATCCCTGTCAGGCCTGTTTTTTCAGTCTGTAAAGCCTAAACTACATGCAAAATATTTATCAGTGTAGAAACTGACAGATGCCTGTAACTCAATGGAAATCATTCTTTATTTGTTGTCTTTGTATTTCCTCCGTTTTTACAATCATCACATCTAACCAGGCTCTTGTCATTCTGCTGGTTTGCTTTTTCTGGTTGTCTGAGTCAAAGAATTTTAATATGAGTTCAGAGGAACATTTCATTTGTGCTTTTCATTTGCAGCTGTGCTGAATGTTCCCACTGTGTTTTGGGGCAGGTCCTGCTCCTCCCTGGACTGTCCCTCTCTGGAGCTCTCCAGGGAAAGGCAGGATCAGCCAGGAATGTCACCAGGCAGCAGCAGAGGGTGGGCTGCACACCACAGGATCTGCTGGGATGGGTGCATGGCTGGGGAGCAGGGGGTGGGCCAGACTTTGAAGAAGGTCAGCAGGCTAAAGCTGTACAAGGTTTGGTGTGGTGGAGCTCTGTGCTGCTCCTCAGATGAACTCTGTGTGTAGTTCTGTGCCCTCCTCCTAAAGACAAGGGGTGTTGGGTGACCTGTCTGTTCACCAGCTTGTCTTTCTGGCTGTGCCTGGTGGTGCATCTTCTCTGCCTCAGAGCAGATGCCTTTTTTTGGGTTAAATTGTTTTATTGCTCTTAGTGCTTGAACTATTTGCAAATGGTAATGCACGTATCCACTCTCATTTCTGGGGAGGAGAAATGGGAGTTTAGGGGCAAGAAACATCTTGATTCTTCTGAGCCTTCACAATACAGCAGATGTCTCCCTTCTTGTGAGGCATTACTGTTACTGTCACCATTGTTTCCAGTGGTTAATGTCCTTCCACACTGGGATTATCTGCCTTTGTTGTACATCTTGACCCTGAGATCAGCTCAGTTGGTCAGAACAGGGTGCTGATAATGCCAGGGTTGTGGGTTTGACCCCCATATGATCCATTCACCTAAGAGTCTGACTCCATAATCCTTTTGGGCCCCTTCCAACTCAGACTATTTTGTGATTTTGTGATCTTATCTGACCGTAACAGTATTTCCACCACGTGTTGTTGTGTGGCCTAATTTTCATCGTCTTTACAGGAAAAAAACACAAGGAGTTGATTCTTTACTAGAAAGAAATAGAATGTATGAGACAGTGCTCTTATGAGGAAGAAAAACGTTAGGAAAATCAATAATAAAGGAATTGGGGTGACCCTGGAACAAACAGATACACAGAGGTGACCAACAGCACATTTCTGTCTATCTCCACTTTATATCCCACCAGATAAACACATTTATCATCCTTTGAAGCAGGTTCAATCCTGAAAGCATTGCAAGGGCCTCTGAGCTGGATACAATCTGCACAACAATTTCAGTGTACCCCAGGTTTTCTGAGCACGGCCTTGCTACAGGAAGGTTGAGTCTGCAGCAGTGACATTCCAGCTGGGTGCCTGGCATCTGCCTTGTGCAACATCCAGAGACATCCCTGCTTGCCATGTCCAAACACAAGGAGCAGTGCCCAGACTGCACAGCCACTACGTGGTTAACGAGTTACTCAGTGTCTGTAGGAGGGGTTTACAATTGTGTGTGGGTGGTAGATTCAGCAGGAAAATATTTCATTATGCTGAAGAAATTCTCTGATGGGCTGCAGCTGCAATACCTCATGTATTAGTCAAACAATAGCACTCCAGCTACCTTGCCCATCACATTAAAGATGACTTATGTACTTGTGACACCAGTGATTGTGTGGCTTACTGCCACCTTGCTTTCACAGCTGAGGCCAACCTTATGTGGTGTGTTCTTATTTCCAGCCTTTTCTTGTCTTTTATGTAAGGTCCTTCCCATTTACTAAACAGCATTTTATCTCCTGGAAAGCAGGACTTCTGCTTTCTTGTTATCTTGATCCTAATTAAGGTCCATCTATTCTTATCATCACAAACATCATTAGTCAAATGCCACCTGCAACAGTCCTGAAATGCGTGGCTGGAAATGGTCATTTCCCTGAAAGGTCTCTGAGTTGAGGGTTTTATTCATGCCTCACCAGCTATGGTCGACTCCAACTCAACTTATGAACTGCAGCTCAAAGAGTAAGTCATCTATGCAGACACCAAAGAGATGTCAAGCATTTTTATTATGTTTTTTTCTCATACGTTTCTCATACATAAAACATTTCAGTGACAATTTCCCTCTGACACAGGATACCCTAGCTAAAGAGGGGTATAGGAACCTGCCTTGGTAAAGTGGCCTAAAACCTAGAAAAACAAAGCATGTCTCAGAAAGTGCTGGGAATAGCATTATTATCACTGCTAAGCCTGCAGTGCAGGGCTTGCTTTTGTCACATGGTGTTTGCAAAAAGAGGGGCATGGTAGAGATCCCAGCAATCATTTTGAAAGACCAAGTGAGAGCTCTTGTCAGCAGCTTTTCCTGTGCTGTGGAGGTGGTGACAAGCACCTCTCCATTCTACACGTGGACAGAACAATTCAGGAACTCCTGGATGGTGCCTGTCCCCATGGTGTGTCTTTCAAGACTGAGGTCAAAAGCTGTTTGGCAGCCTCAGACACTCTTTTAATGAACTGCCTGGGGGATGGAAGTGGATTTCAGTTCTGACACCACAACTCCTGCTGAACAAGTTCATGTGCTGCCTGGTATTCTGCTTCCAGCACTTGTGTGCTTGACTCTCATGTTTGATGCAGGTGCAGAGAGATTTGTACTGGTCAGTTCTGCCTGCTTTTTTTGGTCTCTTTTTATTAGGTATAAGGGGGGAGGTAAAGGCCACAGTCCTGGGAGGCCCATGGAGGAGTTTGAGGTCACTGTGTTGCAGTTCAGAGGCTCGTGCATGGGCTGATGGTGGTTTGGGCATTTTGAGCTGATACTGACACAGGTGACCCATGCAGGATTCAGTACTGCAGGGCTCAGTGGACCAAAATGTGGGAGCACAAAGATGAAGAAGCTGCTGTGTTGAATCAGGAGAGTCCAGAACCTTTGTTCTGCAGGAGGTCAGGCCTGGTCAGAGTCAGTTCTGTGAACTGATGCAGAGGTGAGACCTCCAATGAAACACAATCTTGTGCTACACATCCTCTGTGGAACAGAAGGGAAAATATTTTCATTGCACCCTCATTCACCCACTCCTTCTTCTTCAAAAGTTCTGAATGGTTCACACCAGTCTCAGGGCATTGTGAGTGATGTTCCCTCCTTACATGCCCCCACACGCCCTTGGCCGTTCCTTTGGGCTTTTTTGTACCACACACAGTATCAAGAAATGAAGTGCTATGAGAGCTTTGCCAATTCATCACGAACTGGGGGAAGATCTTAGCTGGAAAGGGGACATGAGGGGGGACACCCCTGAGAGTTCTCTGCTCCTGGCTGATGAGGCAAGGTTCAGGGCCTGGTGGCTCCAGGCAGATGGGAGGTTTGGGCTGGGAGTGCTGTGCTGTTCAGGAAAACCTGTTTCCAAAGCAGGGCTGATTGTCCTCCCTCTGAGTCACAGGGCCAACCAGTCTTTACCCTTTGGGGAGCCATGGACAGGCCACAAACCTTGCTGAGAGCCTACAGAGATGCAGTGGAGAAATAGAGAATGGTTATGGGAGGGTTTGCAAACTGCCTGCAAGGTGTTTCCTGCCTGCCATTGGCAAGACTAAAATGAATCCAAAAGGAAGGAGTTAAAACTGTGTGGGCCTGTTCTACCCTTCTGCACATGCAACTTCTAGTTCTGTTTGTTTTCAAGGCCACTTTGGGAGAAGTTTTCAGGGTTTCTTCTTGTGGCATTGAGGGGGAACATGTTCTGTTGCAGTTCTTCATCCTTGTCTGTGCACCTTCATCTTTGGCCCACACAGCCTGCACAGCTTCAGGTTATTCAGGGCAGAAACAGGGTTTGGAGCTGCTCAGCATCACAGATTTATTGCTGTTAAAGCCAAAATAAACTCCAAACCTATTTATAAAGATGTGAGTTAGCACCAGTAGCTGGGTGACAAAGGGCAGGTGCTACAGCTCCTTAGGACCAGGAGAGGTTTCTGCACAGTAAGCAGACCCAGAGGTTCATGGCTTGATCTGCCTCATTCTTGCAGTTTAGACAATAAAAATATGAAGCATTTAGCTCCAAAAATAGAACTACAGGTGACACCATGCTGAGGTACTAAATCCATTCCTGAAAGGAAGAGAAGCACATTTGTGAGGAATTGTGCTGGTACATAAAGCCCTGACATTTAGCTGATGATGTATACCTATATATTCAACCTCAGAGTGCTACTGAATTCATGGAAAAGGGACCAACAATTCATTCTTCAGCTGCAACAGTGTGATGACAAAAATCATCTGCTTCAGGATATTCTCAGAAGTTGTTGTTTCTTGACTAAGACAACATCCTGGAGTGTGTGGCTCTCTGACACATCATGTCATTTCTCATTCTGCCAAACAGAAGTGAACTTGCTTCCCCCAAACACCACAGGTTTCCTCTTTTCCTCTGGTAGGAAATATTTCACCACTTCTGTGAAAACCCTCTCTTGGTTCTGTTGGCCAGTAGAGCTTGGATCTTGTAACTGTTTTTCCTTTTGCTACGTCATTTCAGTTTTAACAAGTGGTTTTCTCCTGCCTCACTGTTCACTAACTGAATTCCACAGAGCCACGGAATGGTTTGGATTGGGAGGGACCTTGTGCCAGCTCCCTGCAGGGGACAGCTTCCACTAGACCAGATGGCTCCTAGCCCTGGCCTTGAGTATCTCCCAGGGCTGTGAACAAAAAGAACTTCTTTTTGTTCACAGTCCTCCTTCACAGTCAAGAATTGTCTGCAGTTGTCTGCTGGGTCATCTCTCTCAAAGAAACTATTGGTTATTCCTTCTCCACACTGCCTAAATGGTCTAATTAACATGTGGCTGATAAGGGAGGACAGAACTTGTTGGTGTTGGTCTGCTAGTGCTAAACTGCACCCAGAGTACAAGGCTTCAGCTTGACTGGAACATCCTCTAGGGAAAACTGTGTGGGATATAAAATCTAGGCCAGTATGGAATCTATTCCTAAAAGCCATGATCACTGTTTTACCACAGGGTTACAAGCAGCCTTCTGATTTTCCAAGCACCAGGATTGAAGGCTCAGGATTGTGGTACTCCCAGGCAAGACTCTGCCTTTGCTGGATCAGACAGTGCATTATCTCTCAACAAGCATTCTCTGTGTCTCTGTAAAAAAAGCCATCCCCCCACTCACTTCTAATCCCCACTCTCACTTCTAATCATGACTAAGCTGCAGAGAAATTTGTAATGTCACAGTTTTACCTTGGCAAATGGAGTTGCTTCCAGTAGATGGCATTCCAGCAGTGCAGTCCTCACCCAGATTAGTTCCTATCCCTGCTTGAGCTGCCAGAGTAATCCCTGCACAGAAGTGGATTTTTTTTCTCCTAATGCTCAAAATAAATGGAGTTAAAACACTCTTGTTCATTTCCTACCCAATTAAAGATGTTTTCTCTATTTAATGCATTTTATGACATTGTTTTTGGGTTTTTTTCGGTTTTGTTTTTTTTTCAAATTGCTTAACTCCAAAGTAATTTTGTTTTGGAAAATTTGTCAAGGCACTGAATGTTTTGGATTGGATTCACAAATCTGCTAACCACTGGGCACTGCTCTTTCATGTGTGAATTTTCTGCCCTCAAGGTATGTGTCTGGGTCCTCTGTGTGGCAGAGGGGAAGAATGAGGCACTGCACAGCAGCTCCACAGCAGCCAGCAGGCAAAGCAGAGACCAGTTACAAGAAGCAGCTGGTAATTTTCACAGAATCACAGAACATTCTGAATTGGAAGGGGCCCACAAGGATCATCGAGTCCAAATCTTGAGTGAATGGCCCATACAGGGATCAAACCCACAACCTTCATTTATTGGCACCATGCTCTGGCTGAGCTATGTCTCTTTAACCAATTAATTACATTTTATTTCATATATATTTGGTAGGTTTTTAGGTACATTCCTCTGTAGGGACTCAAAAATGCAAAAAATGCTGGAGACAGATATGCTTGTGTGACACCCCCAAGCCAAATATGAAGGCAACTTGCTTTACTGCTAACATCAAAGTTAATTCTGGCAAAAAACCATTACTTCACTGACTGCACTGGGGCTCAGCATCAGTGGGCATCACATTCCCTCCTCACAGATCTCAACTCACATTTTTAATTAATCAACAATTTAAAATAATAATTAAAAAATCTACAAGACACGTGGGTACTGTATTGTTTACCTTTGCCTTACAGGTAATGTAAATTAGAATTTGTCTTTATTTAACCATGCACTTGTGGATTGTAAGCCAAGACAAGCTGACTCATAAAAGATAACTCTTTGCATTTGATTTTGCTTCTGTTTAGTTAAGACACTTCTCAGCGCTTCTTTATTGACCTAGCGTGGAATTTATTTACTACTACCCAGTTCACAAAAACAGGCTAAAATTTAAATATTCCCCCATGACTCAGCAAAGCTTCTAGTTCATCAGGTTTTGCACTTGTAAAGGAAGAAAAAGCTCCAAGTATTTTTCTTTGCAAGCAAAAGCATGCTGTGGCTTGGGGAGGGGATGAGGGGACAAGGACAGGGAGGGGCAGGTGTGGATTTCAGGGGCATTGCAGGTGTGGGGGGTGGCACCTGCTTCCATTTGGGATCTGTAATCCTGAGTTCTTTCCTGAAATAAGGAACCTAACACAACCCTTGAGGACATCTCTGTGCATATATATATACACACAGACATCTATATGCATAGAGATACATATCTGTATGTACATATGTGCACAAATCTAGATATAAAAATAGACCTTTTATGGTTCTTGAAGCATTTTTAACATCCTGCTTGATGCCCAAATAATAAGCACTGACCCAGGACAGGAGAGGCCTTATGTGCCCTGAGGGAGGTGCTCACTGCCAGCCCTAAACTGTTAATCCTCAAGGGCTCCTCTCCATCACCACTTGACCATGGTCATCCAGAATACTGACACAGATGCAGCATTTCAGGCTTTGGCAGAGTTAGATGGTTGTTGATTGGGATTTGGGAAACAGCAGTTTCAAATGAGGCAGCCAAAGTAGTCCTCAGACTTGATTACAGTGACTTGCTTATTTTCTTGTTTGATACCATCTGGCAATCAGTGTTGATTTGGAATTGACATGTGCATTAAAAAGGAATGGTTCTTTGAGCTTTCTATCTGGACTTCTGTGGAAGTTTCTGCTCCCACTCCACTGTCTTCTGTTCAAAACTTCTAAAAAGTTTTGCACTTAAACCTTCTGTCTTCAGCATGTGGTCAAAACCAATTTTCCATTTGCTGAGAAAATGAGCAGAATGGTTAAACTACAGAGGCAAGGGGAAAGCAGCTGCAGGCTTTGGAGTGTCACAACTGGTGTGACAGACATTTGCATATTCCAGCTGCTAAGTGACCTGAGTGGAAAAAAGGAAATTTTCCAGGGAAAGAAGGTGCTATGGTGTGTGTGTATGTGACTGAAGCCACATTTGTGAGTCACTCACAACTGCCTTTCATGGAGAGAGAGCAGGGGCAGAGGCACTGCCACAGCTTGGTGCCTGTCCCCTGGGTGAGGACCACAGCTGGCACATGGCAGTGCCCACAGTGGGCTGCAGGCAGTGCCCACGCCGAGCTGGTTTCAGTGCACCTGAAAGGGCAGTCACTGCAGGCCAGGTGAGGGCTCCCAGGCAGTGATCTGGAAGAACCAGCAATGCAGCTTCCAGTCTGCTCTGTCTCCACCCATCCCAGCTGGCAGCTGTAGCAGGAAGAGATGAGGGGAGAGAGGAAGTGCAGGGAGGTGCAGGCATCTTCCTCACAGGGTGAGAACCTGGTTCAAAGGACGCTGAGGGTCAGAGCCAGTGGTTTATGTGTAATAGTCATAACTGTGGTATGTGTGCAGGAGCCTCCATCACCCTCACACTGGTGTTTCCCTTCAACAGAGACGACGTGGGAGCGGCCGAGCAGCGTGCCTGGCACTCCAAAGAGCCCTGGGTCGCAGAAGAGTTCTGCAGGTACTGTTTGATGCTGTGCCTGACTGCTGCACTGGGTGACTCTGCTTCTCCACCATTGAGCAAAGAAAAGTGCTGTGACGTAGTGGGATAGAGACTTGATGGACATACAGAATCATGGAATGGTTCAGGTTGGAGGGGACCTTAAAAATCATCTCGTTCCACCCCCCTGCCATGTGCAGGGACACCTTCCACTATCCCAGGTTATGGAATATGCTCCAAGCCCTGTCCAGCCTGGCCTTGGACTCTTCCAGGGATCCAGGGGCAGCCACAGCTTCTCTGGGCACCCTGTGCCAGGGACTGACCACCCTCACAGATTTTCTCTTAATTTAATTTTTCTTAATATAGGAAGTCTACCTACAGCTTAAAGCCATTGTCCCTGGTGCTGTCATTCCAGACTCTTGCCTAACGTCCCTTTCTATCTCTCCTGTATCCCTATTAGACACTGGAAGGTGTCTAAGGTCTCCCCAGACCCTTCTCTTCTCCAGGCTACATGGTCATGAGAGTGTAGCAGAGCAAACATGGTGGGGCTTTCCCTCCTGACACATCTTCTGGACTGTTGTTTCCCTGCCAGTCCATCTTCTGTCTGGGTGTCTGAAGTGTCCACTCAAGAGATGGGGTGGCTCCTTCTGGGAGCACAGAGGCAAAGAGGGGCCCAACAAGCACTTCCTCAGTTCTGCTTTCTGACAGGGCAGGGAAATTTAAGAGCTGCAGATGCACATGGGCTGGCTGATGCTCTTCCATGCAGAGCATATGCACAGCAAAGAGTTTCAGCATGTGATGGCTACAGGGGTGACCATATATATCATCTCTGTCTTGACTTGAGGTTGCAGGGAAGCAAGTAACAGAGTCAGATGTGTGACTGTACTGAAAAGCTCTTGGGTACTGCAGAACGACACAGCAAAGCAAAAATTACTCTAGAATAAAAAGTGTTAAATGTAAAGGCCATTGCTGCCAGCTGAGTGTAAATGAAGCAGGTTAGAGGGTATTTTCCTTACGGATTTTTGAGCTGATGTCCCTCTTTATTGGCAGAACTGGGTGGGTAGTCTGTGTGAAGATTGTGCATTTCATTGTGACCAAAGGATTTATAATATAGTTGAGTGTCTTGTTTTTACACCTTTTATTCCTTGCTCAGTATATTAAGAAAGAGGCAATTTATAGTTCCATGCAGGAACCATAAACATCTTGCAAGGCATGCTTGCCTTCTTGTTATGAACACTCAACTCCCTTGGACCAGTACTTTTAATGGATGCCAGGTGCCCAGCAAGCCACTCTGTCACTCTCCTCCTCAGGTGAATGGAGGTGAAAACTACAACAAAAGGCTCGTGGGTTGGGATAAGGGCAGGGAGAGATCACTCATCATGGTCATGGGCAAAACAGACTCCCCTCAGGAAAATGTTGAATCTATTACCAATCAAATCACAGCAGGGTAATGAGAAATACGACTAAATCTTAAACCACCATGATTTATATCTGCATATTCAGTTATGGGATTAGTTTTTGTGCAGTTTTTCATTTGCTGTCAGCAGCAAGCCTGCTAACTCTCCATCTGTTCTTACAGTGAATGGCTACTACATCTCTGGGTCCCCAGTACACCAGCTCGACTCAGGTCACATGAGCCTCCGAAAAACCAGTGGGGACCCCCAGGTAAGTTTTTGGGAAAAAGCCAAACAGCGGATCCAAGAATAAATGGGTTTCTACTTAAGTAGTTTAGGAATTCACCCAGAACAGGAAGTCAAGAGGTCATTTTCTTTTAGAAACTCTCAGACCAGACAGATTTGTTGCATGTAACATAGTTAGTCTTTGTGTCCAGCTGGTGAAACAGTCAAAAATGCCAAGATCCTTTGGATTTTTTTGTCCTATCACTGCTTTCTGAAAAATCCACCAGGCCACTTCAGTCACTATTAACAACCCTATGAATTTTCCTTCCACTCCAGCCTGAACCCTGGGCCTGTGTCCAGCACAGTCCTCTCTTTACATTGCACATCCGCCCATGTCTGTATCTCATTGTATTTTCCTGCAGCTCCAGCTTTCCCTCCCAAAGACAGTATTCACAAAGAATTCCTCCAGAGCTTTTTTCTCAATGACTTCATCCACTCTGGCCTGTCCTTTCACAGCCCCTCCTCAGTGCCTCACCCAGCACATCACCCCGAGTTAACCTACAGGATGCTGACCTGTGGACAGTTGGCCTCCCCCGCCTTTGTCCAAGTTTCCAATAAATATCTCTGCACTTTTGCTTCCAGCACATCATATCCCTGGGAAAGTCTTCCCCACAGGTCTGCAGATGCAGCACAGGGCCCTCTTCCAGCTCCTCCCAAGAAACTCTTTGCTCCCTGCCAAAACATCACCATATGTCCATGTGACTGCCACAGCTGGTGGATCACACTCCAGTTGGGCTGTGCTTCCCCACCCTCTGATGTTTCCCCCAGTGGTCCCAGACCTGAGTTTTCTCTTTCATTTCTGTGTGGAAGTGGTGAGTCCTTTTGCAGTGCTGAACACCCCTGGGAAAATGCATGTTTGATTGGTGTGCTGCTGCCACGTGGACCTGACCTGTCTGGTTCTCTCAGTGTCTTTCTGACACTCTGTTTCTTGGTCTAAGTTTTGTATGTGGGACAACTGTCCCACTTTTCCTTGACCCTCTTTCTCACATGCTGCTTCTTAAGTAGTTCCCTTCAGCCTTTCACCTAGGTCAGTATTCCTGGTTTAGATTCATGGCATTTCTCATGATACAGTCCAGCTCATTGGATTCCCTGTTTCTTCCACATCAAACATCTTGTACTAACTCCCTGTGCTGCTGTTTCTCTGAGCAATTTGTCTGGGCTGGAGACAGTGAGCATCTAAACTAGGTCAAAAGCATTTTAGAATCTTATGTAGTGCATTATCAGACACCCCTGTCCACACATTTACTGTTAATCCCTCAGAGAACCCAAATAAACTTGTAGGCTGTGACTTCCTTCAAAAAGTCCCTTGTGAATCCTTGTGCCAAACAAAATACTATTTTCTCAAGGTATCTGACTCCCATGATTTTGTAGTTGGCTTGGAACACAGTCAGATTAACTAACTCTTTCAGAACTTCCTTTGTAGCAATATCTGCCACCTTCTTTTTTTACAGTGCTGAGTCTTACTCAAATTCACAGACACCTTTTTACTCAAATTCACTTCTGAGATACATGAGGAGTCATAGAGTCACAGAATGATTTGGGAGGGACCTTTAAAGCCCATCTTGTTCCATCCCCCTGCCATGTGCAGGGACACCTTCCACTATCCCAGGCTGCTCCAAGCCCTGTTCAGCCTGGCCTTGAACACTTCCAGGGATCTAGGGGCAGCCACAGCTTCTCTGGGCACCCTGTGCCAGGGCCTCACCACCTTCACAGGGAAGAATTTCTTCCTACTATGCCATCTAACCCTGCCCTCTGTCATTCTATCACTCCATCCCTTGTCCAAAGTCTCTCTCCAGGCTGAATTCAGGTACTGAAAGTTTCCCACTAAGGTCTTCCTGGAGCCTTCTCCAGGCTCTCTCAGCCTTTCAGTGCTGTGCACTGCTTTGCTCAGCTGACTCAACCATCAGCCTGTCAGAAATCCCTTTCATGGCTTTTCTCATTCCCTTCATCGACTCCATGATACTTTCTTTCCGCTGCTCCTTTATTACAGGTTTTTCCAAACTGAACTCCTGGCTTCATCCCTACTTTGAACCTGCTTTGAATTAGTTCTGAATCTCTAACTGGCTGCTGGTGGCATTAATTCTCAGAACAGCTTGTGTCTACGCCCTCTTGGGAAACTGCTTTTCCTGGGAGCTGTGGCAGCTTTTGCAGAAGAGTCCTTAGTAAGGAAAGCATCTGACCATAAACTCGTGCTTGCAAGAAGCTGTTCTGCGTACCCTCAGAGTCTTTTTGGCCTGTCTGTCTCTCTCCTTGTGTGTCTTGGGCCATCCTGCGCTGCTCTGCTTTGACTGCCTCCTTGTCTGTCCCTGGCACGGGCTGTCTCCCAGTGTGGAGCAGCTCCTAGGCTTTGGCCAGGATCCTTTCTTAGACCTGGGCAGCAGCCACCGTGCAAACAAATGCTGGCAGGATCCCTCCAGCAAGCTCAGCCACATTTCTTGGAAACAGGTCAGGGGGTGGGGGGAAAAGCCACAACTGAGAACAACACGGAGCTATGCTGTGCTGGGCACAGGGCCAGACCTTGTTTATGGCTTCCTAGAGAGCAGCTAAATGCTGCCCGTTCAAGTTGTCACAACTGCCACCAAGCGGACAGCAGAACAGCCATGGGACTGCACGTGTGTGGTGCTGGGCACGATGCTGCTGCTGGGTGTCAGTCCCAGGACGAGCACCGGCTGCCCGGGCAGTGGCATTTGGGGTGGGAGTCTCTGGGACAGCCTGGTGATGATGCCAGGAGCGATTCACACACTGCAGATCAGCTGTCACAGCATCTGAGCCCCACCAGGGACCCTGCCACAGGGACAGGGGGCACTGCCCGCCTGGGGGGACTGTGGGACATTTGTGTCCCTGTCCCCAGGGGGATATCATGCCACCATTCTGCAGACCGGTAGGAACTGCTTGGTGGCAGGACACTGTCACCATCCCCGTCCCTGTTCTCGTACCCAGCAAAGTGCCACCCCATGGGACACTCCTGTCCCCGTCCTCAGGGGGGTGTGACACCACCATCCCATGGCGTGGCAGGACACTCTTCCCACCCCCGCCAGCGGGTGCCACCGTCCCACGGCCCCGCGCTCGGTGCGGCGGAGGCGAGAGAGGCGGAGCAGCGAGCCGGGGCCTCCCGCAGCTCCCCCTCCCTCCATCCCTGCCTCCCGAGCCGAGCCGAGCCGTGCCATGGGACCCGCCTCTCCCCGCCCCGCGCAGCCATGCTGGGCTCCGAGAGCGGCCGCGATGATGCGCTCCGCTTCCCTCCGCAGAGCCCGGGATCCCCGGCGGCGCCGCGGCGGCAGAGCAAGGAGAGCAGCCTGACGGTGAGTGCGGGGGGACCGGGGCTGGGAACCGCGGGGAGACCGGGGCTTGGGTACCACGGGGAGACCGGGGCTGGGAACCGCGGGGGGACCGGGGCTACGAACCGCGGCGGGACCGGGGCTACGAACCGCGGGGATTCCGTGCTGGGCACCGGGCAATGGGAAACCGGGGGGATTCCGTGCTGGGCAGTGGGGCACCGGGGCTGGGGAACTGCGGGGATTCCGTGCTGCATACCGGGCAGTGGTGCTGGGGATCTGCGGGGATTCCGTGCTGGGTAATGGGGCTGGGGAACTGCGCGGATTCCGTGCTGGGCACCGGGCAGTGGGGCTGGGGAACCTCAGGGATACCGGAGCTGGGGAACCGCGGGGATCCCGTGCTGGACACCGGGGCTGGGGAACCGCGGGGATCCCGTGCTGGGCACCCCATCCCGCAGCATCCTCTCTCCCCGCGCGGTGTTTTGATGTTCAAACGCCGGTAGAGCCGCGGAAGGTTTGGGATCTCTGCTCTGCGCTGGAGATGAAGCGCGGTTTTCCGTGGGATAATGGTGGTTCCAGGATGAGCAGGAGGGAGCGCGGTGCCTTATGAGGTGCCTCGGCTGTGAACCAGGTGTCCTGAAAAAAAACTTCCTCCTCTGATCATCTCCCCTCCACAGTAGCGTCTGTGCTGGGAGAAGTACTGAAGAGTTAGAGGAAGACAGACAGAGCAGGATTTTTTTTTCCCCAGTCTGTATTTGAGGTGTCAAGAAGGTTTCTTGTGCCTGAGTGTCCAAGGAAAGATTTGTGTTGGAAAGTATAGGCAAAGGATTTATATTTCAGCGTGAAATACACAAGAAATTATATTTACTTTTAGTCTTTATATTAAAGTATAACTGACTCAACAAAGAGACTTTTTACAAGAACATGTAGTGACAGGACATGGAGCAGTGGTTTTAAATTGAAAGAAAGGAGATTTAGATTAGATAGTAGGAGGAAATTGTTCCCTGTGAGGGTGGGGAGGGCCTGGCACAGGGAGCCCAGAGAAGCTGTGCCTTCCTCTGGATCCCTGGCAGTGTCCAAGGCCAGGCTGGACAGGGCTTGGAGCAGCCTGGGACAGTGGAAGGTGTCCCTGTCATGGCAAAGGGATGGAATAAGATGGGATTTAATGTTTCTTCCAACCTAAGCCATTCTATGATTCTGTGTTATGAATGGAAATGTTCTCAGTTGTATGATGTATCTCACTTTACAGACATTAATATCTTCTGTGTGCTTGGTGACCTCATCTGGAACACAATTAGCACTTACAGGCTCTTCAGTGCAGGACAGATGATTAAAAACAGAAAGGAAATCAAAATAGATGAATGAAAGTGGCTAATAATAGAAAGTTTTATTTAAATGGAAATCAGAAGAAACGAAGAGATAAATTAATTGTCAGGAATAAAGGAGAGGCAATAACCATGCTTACAGCTGCAAAAATTGGCAAGGTATCAAGTCTCTGAGAACAAAAGGAATAATTTAATATTATACATTCTTAATGTTACTACGAGGAGGAGATTGTTGTCTGCATTGTCACGTGCAGCCTGAGGATTTATTCATTAGTGGGCTGATTGCTGGTGACAGAGACCAGGGTTCAAAGGAAGCACATGGAGCTGTCTCTGACTGAGATGTGGGTCACCCACTGCCATGCAGGTACCGTGTTCTGGGGCAGGAGAGGGAAATCTTCAACAGTTTTTGAAAAAAAGCCCACTTCAGTCAGTGATTTTAGTTATTAAAATTGGTTGTTACCAATGTTAGTAGTGTTAATTGGTATATTGAGAGTGTGGTGTGCTTCGAAGCAAGTATAAATCTGTATGTTCAGACATTTTTGCAGATGTCTGGGAGAATCAACTGTTCCAGGGCTGCAGTGGCTGGGGCAGGAGACATGTCCCAGCCCTTGAATGCAGCCCCTGCCTGCTCAGATTGGGGGATTGAGGTAAATCATGGGCTGAACATCATGTCCAGAGGGACTAGACATGGTCACACAGGGTGCATGAGCACAAGAGCAGGAGTGCTTGTTTTTCTGCAGTCCCTGCTGCTTACAGGGCTGAGGACTCAGGCTCTTCTCTGGGAGTGATTTTCCATATTTGCTGGCCCTACGTGCCATCAGGTAACATCTGCAAAGCAAGAAGCTGTGTGTTATGTCAGGGTCACTGGGGGTGCATTTCTCCAGCAGAAGCCCAAAGCTTTCAAGTAGGATGAATCAGACAAAAATGAGCTAATTTTAACAGCTGTTTGCTCCAAGCCATTGCCTCCATCGAGGCAGCATTGTGAAAAATAAATCTCATATGGAGTGTAAACTGTAAAACAGTGTAAGTGTTTTTGCTGTCTCCTAGGAGGTTCTGTTTGCTCAGTGCCACTCAAGCTGACGTGGGGATGTTCTGGTTAGCAGAGCTGCAGGGCATGTCCTTAGCTTGCTGTCAGATGCTTTTCCTTGGTCTGTAGCTGTGCTCAGGCACAACCTCTTCTTGCAGAGGGGAATTCTGTGATTTCCTTCAAGGCTTTTGGTCCAGGAAACCTCCCTTCAGACTGAAATCCCATGGCACACAAGCTGCAGACATCAGGTGATGTCCAGCCAAACCATTGCTGCGTCATTGCCTTCAGCAGAGGAGTGGGAGCATCTTCCTCAGGATGCATCTGCCTCCTCTGCATCCAAGTAGCATTAAGTAGCACAGCTTCTAGAAACCCTGAAGGCAGTTGGAGCTGGAGTGTTTCCCATCTGTGTGCAACCAACAAGAATAATCTGGTGTTTTCTCTTTGGTGAGTGAATGTTGTTGACATGGTCTTCCATGTCAATAACATTCTTTCTTTGGGAGAGAAACTCCAGCTAGGTGTATCAGAGGCTGTTACAAAACTGCAAGTGTGGTCTGTGCTGGTTTTACAGTGAGTTTCAAGGTGCACTCACTGTTTTAAGGCTGGATGGTTTGCTGGCTGATTCCTGAAGCCTCTGGCCATGAGCTGTCTGTGGAAGCTGGAGATCATTTACAATAGGTGAGGGAGAGTTAAATGGAGAATGTACAGGAGAATATCACCTGAGGAACAGAGCTGTGTCTTACTTGGAAGAGCAGGAAAGCTGCCTGATTATAAGGTATTTCTGAGCATGGGTTTCTTTCTTAAAAATTCTCTAGTGCCTTGTTAGGACAGTGCAGGACTTGGAAAACGCTGGTGTTTGGATTGCATGTGCTGGACATGTCAATGAACACGTGCTGCAGATGGGAAGATGGGCAGCCTGTGCACAGGAACTTGGGATTTCCTGCTGCTGTGCTCTGTGTCTGACCCAGTGTGACACACACAGGGCTGTGGTGAGCACAGCATGAGGCTGCATGTTCAGCACAGTTCCCCCCTCTGCCCTGGGGCTGACTGTGTGGTAGATGTTGTCAGAAAAGCCCTGGTTTGGCAAGGGCCTGAATAATCTCTGAACCTTTCTACAGATGGACCAAGTAAAGGGGGCTCCTCCACACTTTTGGCAGAATCTTCCCTTTGAAATAGGAATTAATCAATGGATTTGTTAACAGAGAGTACTTGAGTTGTCTGTTCTTCCCTTCTGTGGTACCACAGCTGCAGCATCACCCTACCAGAGCTAAAATCCAGAGCAAATTCATGGAGTTGAAGCTACCCAGACATAGCCTAGGCATTTCTGGGCTTCCCTGTACGGGAAGATTTCAGGCTGCCCAAGCTCTTCTGAGATCTTCTCCAGGCTTTGCATTTGGCTTTTATACTCAAATAGTTCCATTTGCCACATGAACTCACTTATTGAAGTTGGATGTTGTACTTTTTGGGTCTCAGCTGAAATTGTAAAGAAGATACTCAGGTGAAGCAGTCTGGCACATCTCTTCTGTGTTTAAGGTGCTGTGAATGTGTAGAAATCAGAAAAATTATGTGCATTTTTAAGCTGAAGAAATAAGCAAAAATATTGCCCTGCTTTAGTCGCTTTAGCATGGCACAGTGAGTTTGCCTGCTCTCTGCTCATTTATTTATATTGTGTCTGATGTAATAAACATGTAGTTGATTATCTAAGCTTTGATCAAATTAATTCTTGTTTTATTCATGTTGCTTGGCAATGTCTCAGTTACTGCTGAGTGGTGGCAGTGACTTCAAAGCCTGTAGAGACTCTGAAATCCAGGAGATTAATGTGCACGTCCAGCCCAACAAAGTTTGTTCCTCCTGTGCAAATCCTGTGCATTCACCTGGCCCCTGGGTCTGCTGCTCTTCTGTCACCCTTTTGTGTCTCAGATATAATTAAAAGTCACCTACAACATAAACAGCTCATTTTGCCATGACAGCCAATGTACTCATGGGAAATAGGAGCTGGAATATTCAGCTGTTAGGAGTATCATTGCATTTTCTCATGATCACTATACAGACAAAAGTATTTTAATCCATTGAGTTTGGCACACAGCTTGTCAAGAGAAAGGCATCAATATGTGTTGCTTCTCTGATCCCTTCTCTGTGTGTCCTCCACCAAGCTTTGTTTGTCACTTTGTTTTTTTCCTTCTCTGACTCTGTACCTTCTGTCCTCTGTCATCCAGTGGCTCTCAGACAGGTTTTCTGGTAGCACTCGTGGCCAGTGGCAGCTGGAAAGACAAGCTGCTGTCCACTGGCAGGTTTGCTCAGCTCTTCCTTGGGGATTTGCCCTGCTTGTTATTAATTTTGCTTTGTTGCAAGCTGACAACAGCCATTATTTTGATGAAGAGGCTGCATAAGAACTTAATATCATGGTGAGGCTGATTATCACCTCAGCTGTCCCAGTGGAGCTTGTGGGAATGCAATGCAGGTCATCACACCTTGTTTTCTCTTTATGTTCCATGATTCCATCATTATCTGAGAGACATGTTTTAATTTGTTTTGTTTCTCGCTGGCAATTACAGCTGTAATAGTCGCCTTCTGCAAGCTTTTATTAGACCTTGCTGGCAAGTCAGCATTGTTAAGATATCCACAAGTTTGGATTTGGAGTTTGCATGGAGCTTAGGCAGCTCTCAGGGATGGGAGCACAGTGTGGTCTCTCAAAATGAGTGAGGGCAGTGTGTTTGTGTCATTGTCCATGGGGCTGATGGAGCTGTTTAATGCTGTCAGACAGGGGGACGTCAGCACGAGATGCTTTGGCTGTCCTCAGCACCACTCAGCTCATCAGTGGGAGCAAGCTGGTGAAGAAAAGTGCTTTTTTTTCAGCTTTCTTTGCTTTTAGAAGCAAGAAAAGGAGCATTTCAGAGGGAGGATTGGGAGGGGGGAATGCCATTCCATCACGCTGCTGCTGCTCAGTGCCAGCCTGGTGTTCCCCTCCTGCTGGGAAATCCTCAGAGGTTTTACAAATACCAGGAAATACCAATCCAAGAGCTCTTGCTTAAGAAATCTGGGGTAATGAAAGGAAAGTAAGATCACAGGATTGCCTATATAGTCATATGTAATTTTTAGTAATATTTCTAGAATTTTGGAAATTTTCATGTCCCCTGGTGGGACTTATTGTAAAAAGCTGAAAGTTCTGTAAAGTTCTGCTTACCCTAATAATTTTGGTTTTTTTGTTTTGTTTTGTTTAGTTTTAAGATTGTAAAAGCTTCTACATTTTTTATTTTTTTAATTCTGGCAACAATTCCCTTTTAAAAGTGTTACTAGACTCAAATGGCCTCATGACTCTTATGACTCTTTCCAGACAATTCAGCATCATTTCCAGATAATTCAGTCTTTGGAGAAGTGAAGAATATTTTGATTTATTCCTAGAACGTTGAGAAACATGTGAATTAACCCTACTTTCATCCCCTGCTGATATGCATGCTCACTGTTCCACTTCCTGCTGCATTCCTGGAGTTCTGTCCACTGCAGTGGGACACTGTCACCAGTCCAGCCTTGGCATTTCCAGTGACTTTGTGGTTATTGCTTCAGGACATTGAGACTCACTGCCACATCTCTATAATCAGCAGCTTCCAGCTGACACAGATTGAGTTTTTATGAAACAGGCACTGCCTTTAGCAGGGAATAGGAATTTCCCATGCTGTTCCTCTCTGCAGATTTTTAAGCTGCAGCATACAACTGCTGTGCCCCCCAGTGCAGATCACCTCCCTGTCCTGGTGTGCAGTGCCATGATGCAATGATGCAAATCAGGATACTCTGTGATTCTGTGATGGCCAGACTTCTGTTAAAGGCTGCAGAATACACTTAGGAGGTGCAGCTGGTTAGAGCATGGCCACCCTGCTCTGAACTGAGTTCTGTTCTGTAGCTCCTGGTGCCTGACTCTTCTGATGGGGAGCACAAGGGGACAGGGAAGGTGTTTGCAGTGCTGCCTGTGGTTGGGACCCTGCGGCCAGTGGAGGCTGGCACGGGTTGGAGGTTCCAGCTCTGGTTGGAGGTGCTGGCTCTGACTGGACATCCTGCCTCTGGCTGGAGAGGGTGGCTCTGGTTGGAGGTGCAGGGTCACCAGTGCACGGCCACTGCCTGCAAAGCCCAGATCTCTGACCTGCAGGTCAGTTTGAAGGGAGCTGGAGAGCAAGACACGTGGTTTGGGATCTAGCTGAGGTGACAGCCAAAGGCACCACAGGTACAGGGTCCTCAGCTTGCTTTGGGATGGATTTGGCAAGCTCTGGGCAGAGTGATTTATGTGGAGCAAGCTGTTACAGGACAGCTGCTGAACCTCCAGCCTGGACAGAGGCAGCAGAACCAGTGTGGGTTTGTAGGAGCAGCCTTGTGTCAGCTAAAGGTTTTGTCTGCTGTGCTCTGGCACAGTGGGTTTGTGCTGTGTCAGCACCCACATCCTTTCTGATCCTCTCTGAATAGCCCAAAGGCAGATTCACTGTGTGAAAGCCCTGCCTTTGGGTCTGCCCCTGCAGCTGTGCCAACCCTCCCCACAGATTTGTGTGTGGATTTCCTGTGAGCGTTAACTGATCCAAAACAAACCCCCACCCCCAGACAGTTACATCTGTGAGTCTCCCATCCCCAATATCTCTTGATCCCTTTTAATATTCAAGTGCTCTTAGTGTTGCCATGACCCTGAGAGGCAGTGATTTTAGGGTACCTGCCCAGCAGGGATTTGGGGTGAGCATTACAAACTGGCAATGAGCTCTGACTCTTGCTGGTGCCTCCTCTGAAAGGCTTGGCTGCGTTCTGCAGCACGTTCTGCAGTAGTTGTGGTGCTCATTGCCTTCACTGTGCTGTTAATCAGGCTGTATTGTTCCTCTGGGATAACTTAATGAGTGCTTGGAGTTTTTTATGCTGTCGTTTAATGACCGTGTGATGAGTCCTGTCTGACAGATCGCTATGGCCTCTGCACACTGAGGGTTCACTGACTCCAGAGAGCCCCTGCTCCTTTTTACAGAGCATCACTTCCATCTGAAAAGGTCTTAGAGATAGATTGAAGAGCTGTGCACTGAAAAAATAATTCCTGTTTTTGTCATCCTGTAGGAGACTGACATAGCCAAGGGTGTTTTGCACCGACAGTGCCTGCAGTGCTCTCTGGTGCTCACTGCATTTCTGTGCTCAGGCTGCTTCACATCAGGTTTTTTACCACAGTTTTTAGGGATCTGGGAGAACTCCCTGCGTGGTGCTTTCCAATTCCAGTAGGTTTTCCTCATGTGAAATGGGTAGTTTATTTCCCTCTGAGCCAACACTCCTGCTTGCAGAGAATACCATTCTGGGAATACTTAGCTGCTGTTTCCATGCAACAACCAATTTTTCTTCACTGGCATGCATTCACTGCGGATTTTCTGATGGGAAGCACGTGGATATAACTTTTTATTTATATATTGCTCATTAACAGCTAAACTTAATTACTGTCTAACTCTCCATTTTTTTCTTTTTTTTTTTTTTTTTAACAGATCAACTGTGTGACTTTCCCCCACCCTGACGTAATGCCAGAGCAGCAGTTGCTGAAACCTTCAGAGTGGAGCTACTGTGATTATTTCTGGGTAAGTAGGCAGCCAGCCACATGCCACATGCAGCTCCAGAGCTTCCAAGAAAGTGGAATAAACAGCTTGATTTGTGGTACAAGGTAAAGGAGAATTTGGGCTGAGATACAGTGTGTTCAGGGAGTACCAGGGGATGCCAGTGAAGGTCTCCTGGAAACATCTGACCAGTCTGAGATGTGGCTGATTATCAGAGGAGTGTCCAGAAAGGCAAGGACAGTTCTCAGGAGATGGTTTTGCTCAGGAAATAGGGAGGATGTAGGACAAGTCACAAATTCCAAAATACCACAGGCAAAAGGGCAGTGCAGCAGGAAGGGAATAGAATCCCAGAATCCCAGACTGGTTTGGGTTGGAAGGAACATTAAAGCCCTTCCTGTCCCACCCCCCTCCACTATCCCAGGTTGCTCCAAGCCCCATCCAACCTGTCCTTGGACACTTCCAGGGATCCAGGGGCAGCCACAGCTGCTCTGGGCACCCTCTGCCATGGCCTGACCACCCTCTCAGGGAGCAATTCCTTCTCAATATCCCATCCAGCCCTGCCCTCTGGCACTGGGAAGCCATTCCCTGTGTCCTGTCCCTCCGTCCCTTGTCCCCAGTCCCTCTCCAGCTCTCCTGGAGCCCCTTTAGGCACTGGAAGGGGCTCTGAGGTCTCTCCAGAGCCTTTTCTTCTCCAGGCTGAACAGCCCCAACTGTCTCAGCCTGTCTCCAGAGCAGATGTGTTCCAGCTTATTGGCCTTCTCTGGACTCACTCCAGCAGATGCACAGGTCCATGGGATAGTGAGGTGGCTGGCAGGGAATGTGATTTCAGTGTTTCCCAGAGCACAAGGGATACACAAGGAGGCAGGGGGTGCCCCTTCTGAAACAAGCAGATAGTTAAAAACTCTTTGTTAAATTGTACAGCTCCCTCCACAGGATATTCCAGAGGTCAGATAATAAATGCATTCTTTTTAGGGTGAGGTTTGTGAACGACTGACCCATTTGTAGCTTAAATGGAGTAGTTTTAACACAGCCTGGAGCATCCAAAGTCTTCAGTGGCTGGTTCTGTGTGTGCCCCCTTGTGCTCAGGGCTGTTTTCAGGTTCCTGAATCACATTAAAATGATGCAGTAGTCCTTGGAGTGTGGAGCTGATAGAAAATGATCTTCCAGTGGAAAACTTTTCTTCCACCAGAAGATTTTTCTGGGCTGTGAGAGGAAAACCACAATGGAATCAGCAAATACTACAAAAGGGATCAACAATGAAGCTTTTAGGAATCTCATGTGTGTTTTCAGTTACTAGGTGTTGAAGTGTTTTCATTTTAAGCAACAGTGTCAGCGTTGGAGGCCCAGCAGCATGTTCCCTTGTGCTAAAATATGCTGACATATTTGAAAATGGTGACGATATCACAAAATTTCTTCAGTTTCTTCCAGTCTTCTGATCCCAGTGGGCCCTGAATCATTAACGGTTAATTAATGGTACAGATTGATTTTTTGCATATGTCTTAAAAAAGTTCCTGCCCTGTTTAGTCCTCCTTGTTCAGCTCAGCCAGTGCTTGGTTCCATGGGTCGGTCACATCTCGATTTCAGTGAAAAGCTCCTTACTTCTTGCAGACTTTTATCCTCCCATAACCCTGCTCACAGAATTTTCCTCTTTGGCCTTGTCATGGTCTGCCCACAGCTCTCTCTCCTTCCATCCTTCTCCCCTTCTCCCACTATCTCAGCCTGCTGGTGCCTGGCAGGGCATCCTGCCAGTCTCCTGCTTTGATTAATCTGGCATTTTCCTCTGGCTGGTTGTGCAGCACACAGGGGATCAGTGCAGAATCCACAGCGCTGAGGGAAATGTTCCCTGAGAATTCATTTGTTGGGAGAGGGTAAGAAATGGAATAGGGAAGCAGAGAGAAAAGGGGCAGCAGAGAGAAAACTGTGTTGCTTCTTGCAGCAGCACTGAAGCCAGTGGAGTGAAGGGCTGTGTAAGAAACACAATGAAGAATGGGGTGTGTGGTGGAATCTGTGGGACAGGTTGCTGGTTTTACAGCAGGTCTGTGCAGACTGGCTCTGTTTTCCTTAGTGCAAATCACACTGAACTTGGCAGTCTGTTAAAGGTCTTTCAGGGCTGTGTTCCCCGTGGAAGGAGCAGCCCCGTCCTCCCCTCTGCCCCGGGGGAGTTCCCTTGTGCTGGCTCCAGGATTCCTGCCCCTTGAGGCTGACTCCTACCCAGCTGTGAAGGGTCGTGGGCAGAAATGACAGCAGGGCTGCTGCTTTGGCCCCCACATCCTCCTTTGCTGGCTAAAGATAATTATAAAGCTTCCCTTTTAAATAAAAAAAAGGGGGAATAAGAGGAGCAGGAGAATGTTGGGCTATTTCTTTGAGAGGGTCTGAGGTGCTGCAGCCACCAGCTGCTCTCAGGGGAGGGTTCCTCAGGCACCACTGCTGAGCAGCTGCTGCTGGGAGCCACATCTCTGTGGGTTTGGCCCCCAAAGGTTTCTGTTGAACTTCCTTTTATTTCTTTCAGGCAGATAAGAAGGACTCACAAGGGAACAACACGGTGTCGGGATTTGAAATTCTTCTTCAAAAGCAACTTAAAGGGAAACAAATGCAGAAAGAAATGGCAGAGTTTGTTCGAGAAAGGTAACTAGCACTTGGTTATCAAATTAAATATTTATTGCAATTGTTTTTTTCCCAATTTAGATATTCCTTAAGTATGTTAAGGCTTAAACTGCATAAAAGGTATGCTACAAACTCTGAATGAACATTTAATATTTCTTGAATGTTCATCCATGCTTTCCAGGCTTCTCTCACTTGTCTCTCGTGCTCTGAGCTGTATTGTACAAAGGCTGTCTGTTTAGAGGGAACCAATAAGGTTTTAAGCTGTGGATTTAAGGAAAAAGGATAAACAGGAGAGAAGCAGAGTGGAGTTGATATTTAGAAGGGAAGTATTTTGTCTGAAAAGTATAGAAGCCATTTGTTCACATGGAGCATAGGCACAGTTTCCTAGAGGAAGTTTTAAAAAGACATCACTTTGGGCTTGAGCTTGGTTATAGAACCACAGGATGGTTTGGGGTGGAAGGGACATTAAAGATCAACTCATTCCAGCCCCTTGCCATCTGTCTGTCTGGGGACACCTTTCACTATCCCAGGTTGCTCCAAGCCCCATCCAGCCTGGCCTTGGACACTTCCAGGGATCCAGGGGCAGCCACAG